>LJIJ01001251.1:0-51210 GCA_001718145.1 Orchesella cincta
GGTTGCATACACCTGGCCTGACTAATGCATATAACTACAAGGCATTCGCTTACTAAGAATTCGGCCAAAGCGAGCAGATTGGCCCGTATTTGGATTTGTTTAGCGTGCAGTGATTTTGTGGTTACCCCTTTCAGGCCTATCAACTTTTGACATTTGCATTATTACATAAGTTGATTGAAACGATGAGAAACAAAACAAATGAGATAGTTGATGATAAACTAATGAACTTAGACGTAATCGCTTACAGACTTTTATCATTATACAATAAAATATGCTTTGAACACTTTCAAATATGCAGCAAGTAAGGATATCCCGAGATTCTCAGTTATCATTTCGCAATATGCTGAAATGAGCAAATTTATTACATATTTTTGGAAAATTTTAACAAATGTCATTTTAAAACTGTTATATCCAATCGCACACGTTCTCTGTTTTTGTAGTAAACAGTAGAGTTAAATACGCGGTTATTCATCCCGTTCGACACTCTCTTTTATTAACACCAAGTTGCCAACTTATTTAGTCCAAGTCAAAGACTTTTGCACTATCATTGTTTGTCACCAAATATAACGCAGGAGTGTGCCAAATATCTATCGGTTAAAAATTGGTGATAGTCACGATACACTGCTACAACTACTTATGCATTGCTAATTGGAATGTTTACATGTGGTCAGAAAAAACGAAGATATTATATTGACTCTGGGTGTTTCTCTCTCAATAGTCTCAATCTATAACGTGAAAGATTGACACAGGTTATTTATGGGTATACAATGTGGATTTCATTTTGATATGACCTTGCAGGCAGTATCCTAAAGGAAGGGTACAAAGAAAGGTGTCAAAAATCTGTTAGTTTATTCATTCACACACATATCTTCCAATACTGAATACCCTCAGATTGATCGTATACTTGTGGGTTTTAAATGTTAAATGCACTCCACTCTGCCCTTCGATGCATGTTGAATGTAGTATTCTTATAAATAAAAAAGAATGTGAAAACATGATGGCAGGGTATGCAAGATAAAATTCTTATTATTGCCACTGCTTATCCTTCTTCAGTGGATGAGCAATATATGTTGTAAATTGACATGAATGTATAGCCACAGTAAACCGTGTGTATCTAGAACCGCGCTATGCATAGAGTTAGCTCACACGTACAGTCCCAAGTGAACTGTCAAAAAGTCCTTGAAGATCCTTGGCCGTCTCAATTCAAGTTTCAGTCAAGCGATAAATCTGATCCTATGATCTTATACTTATTTTGTTAACGTTATTCAACAAGCCTGCCTTTTAAGGCTGCTTTGCACTTGATTCAAGAACTGCACAAAGTGTCAGTTTGCCAAGTCCACTCTGTGGTACTTTTAAGTTTGGTTAGTTGTACAGGAATTCCTTTTTAGCTATCTACCTGAAAGCCAAGACACAGTTCGATTTTTCAGTATTTGGATTTTTTTTACCATGAATAGGGCTGCATTTGACCAAGCCTTACTTTACTACAATTACATGCTTTACATAATTGAGTTTAGCGACACAGAATTCGTCTGCCTGTAGTTATTTGCTCTGACCTGTTTTCAGCTTAGAATACATTCGTTTGAACTGATTTTGAACTAATACAATGTCTTGCTTGTTATCGACTCCAAGTAAACCATTTATAAAGGCAGACAGCATGGTCACAATATAATACTAACAAAGGAGTGTCACCAATTATGCTTCAGGAAACTACACACACCCGTCGTTGTTGGTTGTAAGTTTTTCGTTTGACACATCATACTTTCAATTCCGTTTCAGTGAATATATGCAACACAATCAAATAACTACAGATGAAGATGGGTCAGATATGCATACAACACATGAATTTAATTGAGTACATTATAAACTCTGATAAACATCGAAAACCCAGCCATGATGTAAGTTTTAAAAAGCCGTGACAAATAAGGATCTGCAATACATCATGAACGTGTCGGTAGACGTCAATAAGTAACCATCCGCAATCAAATATATATTGTTATGAAATCTTAAACGTAATGTAGTACCAACATCTTCATAATTATTCATAAATCATTATTGCTATTGCAGCAGCTTTTTTTTGAGCGAGTAAGTGGTTATATAGCAGATTAGTGCATGGAAAAGCCAAAAACTAAAACTGTAATCATTCCTCTACGTGTAGGTTCAAATCATCATGATAATCATATATTCATTTTTTATTTAAAAACTTTCTCTTTGGCATAAACCAAATGCCCTTAGTGCATACATATACAAAATGTCCACTACATACAATGTATTCTTTAGTTGGGCTGTGCCAAGCACAAAATATCATTACATCCTCAAAATCATTAGATCAATCATCAATGAGCGGAATTAGTCAACTGGGGACACCTGTCCTGAGACTTTCATTGTTATTTGAACACATTTACTTGCACAACATACATGCATACATACATAATATAGCTACACAACTCTTTTTCACTAGTTTGACATGTCTTTGTTCTTTGTTTTTACTCATTGCCTAATGAATGATGCTATATGCTATGCGGCACTTTTGTACACAATTTCGACCTAACCACATTTGATTACACACAATTGGAATGAAGATGAGGTTATTTCAATTAACTATGCCTTATCTGTCAGATCACTGGCTATATTTTGCACTAAAAAGGTACGTGTTTTGTATAATGATACTGCAACTCCGAGATTAGTCCGACCTCCGACTAAAGTTCTTTATTTACATTAATTTAAAAATTGCACTGTGTTTTTTCTTGGCTAAGTGTGCTAAGCTGTTTGCTTCTCAAACCAATGATGAACAAGTGGCACCATTTCAATGCGGAAGTCCATTTTCTAGTGTACAACATTTTGTGAGATATCACACTTTTGCATCGTCAATTCATACTCAAAGTGTACATTTAGATGGAATATTTCTATTGTTGGCAAACAAGTGTAATGATGATGATGATAGTGATAGAGTATTCAGGCGTATTTCATAACACAAAATTCTTGTTTTTAACCAGAATTTGCAAATTTACAAAATGTAAAAAAAATATCTTCTGCATTCATTTCATAACTCTCGGTCACAGAGACTCACTAAAAGTAAAAATCAAAGATGATACTATAACGCTTCAGCAAACTGTTCATATTCATCACTTGATCAGTCTATCAGTGACCAGTTCACACTTTTTCGTAATGACTACATTTATAATACAGCACGTTCATGATTACAAAATAAAGAAAAGGGAAATCTTCCGTTTTCCTGTATTGCGTACATACTTGTACGTATTCATATTATAGTCATCCTTCCTGTGTCATAATTTATCAACACCTGAACACCTGTCTCACTCACGTCGACTTTTTTCAATGGGCAATGAATATGCAAATTTCCTATAAAGAAATGATCAACATAATCCATACGCACTTTATGCTAGCACATAAATAAGAATTTTATATATATACATATATATGCACTACTGATAATCTGGTTGAGAATTATAAAGCTTGTTGCATGAATGAAAGATCCTGATCGACTATGAGACTCTATTGCCTTTATCAAATTACTTTTCATGAACTTGACTGTGTAAAGTTATCACTATTTTATTTTATGAACTAATGTGACACTATGCTTTTCATGATTCAATCAAAGTGAAATTGTATGCCAGTTTGGGTTACTTATTATTTTGTTGGTCATTGTGTTATCAAACTATGCATCATTACACGGATAGATTGCAAGCATATTAGATGTCAATACGCAGTCGCTTTCATATGCTTGAAACTGGTTTTGATCTCCTGACAATTTTTGTTTTAAAGCTACCATTGCTTAAATGAGTGAGCTGTGATATTGTGGGTGATTACTAACCGTTGATTAAGAAAATTTATTGTTCATTACCAAATGCACTTGTTCTACGAAGCATTGGACAGTGTAGATTATTTGCCTATACATAATTTTTTACACTAAAAGTTGTGGCCTGTGTGGCCATCTTTTCACGATTCAGCAGTGTACGAAGCGTATGATTTTTAATCAGACATGCATGCAGTCATGAACATGGCGGCAGCACGCAATACAAATAGTAGGACATGTGCAGACGCACAAAAAAAACATTCTTTTTATTACCACGTTTGCAATAATACCCCTCAAGTCAGCTTGAAACAAGTCATGAACTAGAGAGGTATTTTCACTTTTTCGAAAAATATTTCACTTCGAGCTGCTCTAATCGAGTATCATAATGGATGCCTTATGACGGTGGGTGGCTACTAGCAGAAAACAGGCTTATCTCAAAATTTGCCGTCAGCCTTAAAAATTAATTATAATAATACCAGCAGAATGGACAGAATAATTTTGACAATAGAAATGGATCATCGATGGCTCCCGACCTTCAAATAATGAGTATAAAAATTGCTCACTTTTGTAAGCGCCTGGCGCACTTATGTGTCATTTTATATGTCACAATCGGACACTAATGACATGTTTTGCAATACTCTAAGCCATTGAGTTGACAAAATTATACTCCATTATTACTTACGCATCAGGTTGACATGCTCATTCATTTATTTACCTGTCGATGGTTCAAAAGAACAAAATCAGTGAATGAATTTTAGGTTTCGCTTTGTTTCATTTCAATTTATTATGAAGTAGATTGGAAGAATCAAAACTCTTGAAAACGCTAAAAATATTGAACTTTATTGTTTGCGAGATATCAAAAAGTGCATTAAATTTTGAAAGTGAATATTGAATATACTTACTTTTGAAGCATACTTTCATCCCAAATACACGTGAGTAAATGTTGAGTTGTACATGTAAATGTTGATGACCCACATTGCGCAAAAACGGAAAATTCAGGGTCATTAAGTATTTGTCCCAAGATGTTTATATCACCATAATTGTGTTCTAATAAGCACCCACTTGTTATTGACTATAGATTATACGAACCACTGAGCCTTTAGTTAAATTACGTATTGAAAGTTAATAAAACTTCCTTTAATGCTGCTTCGCTTGCCAAATGGCCTAGTCGATTCTTGTGAGGCTTCAATCTTGCTTCGTGTTGACATGTATAAAATCCAAATAGATTGATAAAGCTTGCTACTTAGATGCCTTCAATTCACAACCCCCACTTATTGTGTAAAGTCTACTCCACTAGAAAGACGTGTCTGCTATTTAACACTTAATGCTTTTAAAATGACTCAGGCTTAAACTAGTAGCAGGTTTCTTTTTACGGCATGCGTTCGTATTACTTTTGTTTATATCCGTATTAAAGCTTCTGATAAAGTCCTTGCAACTGCAACTTTTCTATCTTGTAAATTGTTTATTTATTAAATGTTTATGGTGGTAAATGATGATGCATGTTTTTCGGTACAAATTCGATGGGATGTGGGATTTAAAATGACAATAAACCCATTACCAGTTATCGTTTTAACACTACATATAAGCTCAAACTGTAATTTAATGATGACACTTTTTACAAACAATGGAAAATAGAGATGGGATGACACAGCGGAAACAATATTCGGACATAATATATAGGGAAGGCTCATCATAAATAAACAAATGTAGCATGTTGGCACAAGCCAATTAATTTTGAATTAATGAGGAATGTATTTTGTATATAAATTAATTTACACTATAATCTTAGCAAAATACAAAAGAGCTAGATGCTAGCGGAATTATTAGCTGGTTGAAATGGCATTGTTTCAAAGCTGTTGTGGGATTATCTTTATAACTAATTACATTTGAGAACTATGATAAGAATATGACCAAGTTATTGTTAACGAATGTAAACCTTGTAACAGTATGTAATTGAAAGGCTAAATAACTATTTTATTGCTAATTGACTTGCATTCCATAATGCATGTAACAAAACTATGCACATGTTAGAAGCGCGTGAAGACATGAGAAATATGTAATATTTTCTATCTCATAGTTGGCCATTTTATTATGAATATTTGATACTATTAAGGTGTAGTCAAAGTACTTTAGAGGTAAAGGGGTGATTTAATGTCACTGCCCATCCGTGGACGGTGATGGAACAACTGAAAACTTTTAAGGAATTGATATGAAAGTAATCTTGGAAAATTAGCATGTAAATGTGGCCTTGCGTTTCACCCAAATTATAATACGATTGCATTATTTATAACATTTCTCATGTATAACTGAATTTTTTCTTGTATGCTTTCAGAACATCACGGATAATTTCAATCCAGCGTCCAAACAGATGATAGCCACGGGTAAAGCGTACCTCAAATCTCTGCATGGTAAGATTTCAGTTAATTTTTGCAAATATGTGCACTTGCTTTGAGATTTTACAGGAATCTAAGAACGTTGATTACAAAAAACATGTAAAATTTAACCGTGGGTAAACCAAAAGTTTGCAAAACTGTGAAGTGAATCATAATTTCAACTTTAAATTTGCTTTGACTTGAAAGAAATGCGAGTATACTTCCATTGCATTCCTAAACTAATTATAGCAATATGACACAAACTATGCCTATTAAAACTTTTGAAACCTACTTAATTGGAGAAGCTGCATGCTGTCATCGTGGCAGTTTAATGACCTTTCTAAATGTAAACCATCTTATGTAGAATGATTCGCATATTATCAATGGTAAATTTGTATTGCTTCAAAGAATAAACCAGATTTCTTATAAAATACTATTACTCATGGAAAGTGTATTTTTAACATGCCCTTTATCTCTCATTCTTTCAACGAATTGTCCAACCATATTGAATTGTCGGATATAGACAAATATTTATGTCTTGCAAATACAAATATTTATATTTAAAGCTTGAAACGCAGAGTTTTATCAGTGAACAGAAGTTATGATTTCCTTCGATGCTAGATTTAGCATGTTTCAGGTCATAGTCAAAAAGCGATTAAAACCAGAGGGTCTAAGATTAATAGACATTTGGGCACGTCGACTCCACTCCGCCTATACAAATTTTTAATTCAATGAGGCTCTATTTGTTTGCCTATTTTATTGCAAGTTGCAATTTCAATATAAAATGAACAGAAGTTCCAAATGCAATGTAGCTATCAGCGAAAGACTTTAGTACAACACTCTACCAACCACACCCAACAAACCAACAACATAACTAATATGCAGGCTTTGAATACAAATTACAAAATATAAAGATTAAATCGATGCATTGTAGTTTGTAGTTAGTTCGTCTTTTTTTGTTACTTGAAATGTTGAATGTGATGTGATATGTGATCAACAGGGACATGCTTCTTGCTTAGTAAAGCGATGACACTATTCTTTGTTTACTACATGAAAGCGTCTTGTAATAAACCTACAAATAGAAATGTAGCCAACTAGCAACTTGTTTTCTGACGACCTTGTGGTGAAGTAATGCATTTAAAAACAGCTAAAATTGAAAGAATTCGAATATGGCATGTCATAATAGGCCACCTTTGAGTAATATGCGGTTGTTTCACATTTTAATTTAGCAAATCGGTTTGTGTGAACGCATTTGAACGCTATGACCTATGACTATGATGTTCAATATTTTTTCTCACATTTGAACTGGAAACGTTCCGTTAAAAAAGATTAAAACCGGCAAGTTTCCAAAACATTGTGCCCTAAGCAAACTGACGGACGGAAACAACAAACTAGTAAACTAGCTACAAAGTTGTTACTTGAATCTGAATAGCCCAACATAGTACACACTATCAGTGACGTGATGCTGAGGAGGTCTTGGCTACAAACTGCCAAAACCATCATAGAAATAAAGAATTACTATTCAAAACGTTATGTCAGCTCAGATTCTTGTCCACCACGGTTCTTTATCCCTCTTTGCTATCTGAAACTGTTGCCTTGCATGCATGCATGTACTGTGTGAGGTTTTTGAACCTTTTGGCAGAAGTGCAAAGAATTTGTATACAAGTCACCTTTCGCAACATTTTTAATAAGAAGAATGTCCGTTTATCCGATTAATATTTTGGTTAACTGGACCTCATTGTTGCTGAAGCGCACAGAAACATGGTTGGTCTATACAAGCCATATTGCAAATCAGGTTTTCTTCATGTACACTCGACCCATGAATACTAATAATTCTAAAAAGTTTTTTTCTCTTTGTTTAAAAATAGTTTACAAACTGAATTTGAAATTTCGAACATTTTCTTTCGTAACAAATTAACCAAAGAGTATTATTTGAGAAGTCATGTTGACATGTCTGTATATGCTAGTCGTTTTTTTGATGAAATCATGCTAGAGTTTGCATGTAATTATCATGTCAAGTCATCTCTTATGCATGAATTCCTACTTCACTCCAACAAAACTCACTTTTTCTACCCTTTTTTGCGAAAAAGATATATTTTATGTGCCTTCAAATACGATACCGTGTAATGCCTCTGCTGTGCATTGTGTAGTTTATTACAGTTTCCTATTCTCCCAGAGAGCCACTTGCCTTTCAATATCTAGGAATAGTGTATGGTTTATTGCCTCTTAACGTCATCGTTATTTATAATCGTGGGCCTTTAAAAAAACTTCACTGTGGTTTGGCGGAGTGTACCTTCTCAAATAACATCATCGTTCGTTGTGTTTTTTATGGAAATGATGCTGACATAACTTATGCATACCACTCCTCTCCGGTTTGAAAATTTAAGCAAGCAATGCAATAATGCAACGCAGTAACAGGCCAAAGGTAGCTATAACGGTTTGTGTGACTATGGCCAAAGTATTCTGTGTTTTGCGGTTCCTGTTTTTCTGTACCAAGAAATCAAGATAGAAAGGTGGCCTGCGTCCGCTGCTGGCATGACACATATTTCGCTTCAGGCCATGCATTTTGCATCCTTTTCATCGGAATAAATGGCCATTGGATAGGCTTATTACAGCAATCGCAGTTGGGTTTGATATTCTTTGGGTATGCTCAATGTAGAACAAACGCTTACACGTATAATATAATAATTCTATGTACACAAAGTGGTTTGGTGGATAAAGGATAATTTCACGACTGGTTAATTAATAACTGCTATAATAACCATTTCCGTGTGATTGTTGAAACTCGTAAATTATATGTAGATGCAACATGCAACTATTTAGCTGTTGATAAATGATAAATTGCCGTCGAATAATGTGTCCTTGAATATGATTGCTATGAAGTTTTCCAAGTAAATTGAAAGATTGTGTTGCTCAAACAAAATTCCATTATAGCTCTTGCAACTATACGTATTAACGTGATATTTTACTAGGCTATATTACGCATTCCTGATTCCTTTCCAACAACATGTCATAGTAGTCATGATATTCAACTATGAATGGGGACTATTGGGAGGCAAAGCTAATAATTTATGCTATTTTTATTTCAGGAGCATCGGCAGCTTGCTCCATGTACCTGGATGCACTGGTGAAGGTATCCAAGCAGGCACAGCAGAGTTCTGTTGGTACTTCTGGTGACATAGGTAAGCTTCATCTGATGAATTTATTGCACAAAGCTTAAGATCACGTTTTTAAACAAATCCGACGTACCCAACTATTAACAATGAAATGTGCAAACTCAACAATTTTATATGTAAGAAAGTCTTCCGGAAAAAGGCTTTTTTAAAGTTAATGGTATACAGCCATAAAAAAGATTCATTTTCATTATACGCAAGACTTTAGAACATCTTCTTTAGTCAGCATCCCTTTGTTCCTCAAGACTCAGTCAAAGCAAGGCTTTATTGGTAAGGTATGGTAGCTTTGAATGAAAAGAGCTGTAGGATTGGGTACACGTATTTCAATTGTTTTAATACATTCCTGTTTCCTTTTCAAAAACCTTCAAATCATCAAACAAGGGCTCAATATTTTATTAAAATTCAAGCTAATGAATGATGTAGCCGGTTCAAGTTTTTCATTTCGTTTGAAATGGTTTTAATAGTAGTACAGAAGCAGTCTTGTTTGTAAAGTGAAAAAAATCCTCTGATCTCCATTTGCATCAGCAATCCAATTCTATTCTTTCGTTTCTTATTAATTTCACTTCTTACCAATTCCACTTTTTCAAGCCAGACAGTCACTCGGTTAGTGTGACACGCATAAAATAGATCAAGATCTTAAGCTATCAGTGACGAGGAACAAAATGAACACTTCTTTTTTCAAACATGTAAGACAAGGTATAATAAAGGTGATATTAACTTGAGATAATCCCTTTCCTCTTTTCAAGTATTCTTTTATATGAACGAATAAATGCGCACCTTTTCACTCATCATCACATCAAAAACTGTATGTATAAAACTCCTTTTCGTTCGCACAGATTTTTGAACAGTTCAGAACTATTAAGTTCTCAGAATGTGAAATATTGAGATTAAGTCTAATAGCAAAGAGGGTCACAAATTTTATCCTCTATATTGAGTCATTATCACCCGTTTCCTGACTGTTCCAATTTGCGTATTTGATTAGTATAGGTTTATGCCAAACTTAATGAATCATCAAAAGATACATACTCAATTTTTTAAATTCAAATATATTGATCCGTGTCATATCTTTCGCCATACAATCGTAAAACATTTTAAACTTAATTTCAAGTTCGATTTTGTATGGAGACGAGCAGGCAAATAAAATCTCATGACTCATCATACCTACAGAATAATATTATTGTTATAACTTTCCACGCATCTGGCGTATTTTTCCGGGTGTCTCTGATATCCTGCTGATATTTATCAACGAAATGTATTATTTATATATTGTATTTCATACACCCATAATAATTAGATGAAGATACCACACACAGCTTTAAAATTTATTGTTTGCAAGATAACAAACAGACAAGTCGACGTAATTTGACGAGTTTTACGCATTGTTTGATAATGAATGAAAAGTACAAATAAAAGTAATAATATATATTGCAAAGAAAAAATGCAAACTGTCTTTTACTATGATCCCTGTGGCTTGAATTTTTGACAAGACCACAAAATAGATAAAAGTGAAAATGAAAGTGTTAATTTACTTTTTATTTTTTACATGGATGTTGGTTTACCTTACAGTTGATGATGGTCATGCTCTTTTTTGGTGTTGGACCTACAAGCACAGGTGTGAATTATAAGAATTGATGCTGATAATAGCAAACAAAGACTTTTTGCGGTACGCTGTACGTGGGAGATCACTTTTCTATATTCATTAAAATGACATATAGTGAACCACTCGGTATTATCTCTCAACCGCAACATGTAACAGTAGCAGAATTTTGCAGTAGTAGAATTTCAAAAGTGAGGCGGAAATGAAAGATGTCCCTTTTTGGATGGTTCATTGCTTTTGATTCACTCTGAAAATCTTACTTCAATTCTTCTGCTAGTTTAGAAAAGTATCCACTCAAGTTTATGACTCATAAAATACACATGATTCTCAATTTGCCATTTGCATGGAGCTTATAGTAATTCTGTCCTCCTTTTTTGTCATCATTCGTGGCTCATTAAATATCCTATTAACTCAGGTAGTACAACATCAATTTTTCCATATTTTGCACATGATTATCTTGTCTTAGTCTTTGTACAAGGAGGAAGTGGAACAAAATAAAGTTAGCATAGGATGCTTTTCATATGCAAGAAATGGGTTTAGTTTGTATCCTCAGCTTTTTTCATTTACTATATACGTATATATTCTTTTCTGATGAATTCAAATTAATACTTTCGACTCTTACCACGAATCGTTAATGAATATTGTTAAAAACTTGTGGTAAATGCTAAAATTTGATTGGCATTCGCGAATAATAATTTCTTTGCACATTTACTGTCGTAACGTTAACACTTCATTTTAACAACAGTCCTAATTGCCCCGTGGGAAAGCGATAAAGCTATAAACTATAACTTTGACCTTTGTATTGTAGGATCTTCAATGATGCAGATTGCGGACGTGTTTAAAGAAATCCACACTCAACAGTTGACAACGGTAAGGCATAATATTCTACTTCAACCCTCATAAATAATCTATTCTCAAATTTATCCGTGCCGAACCTAATACAGAGAATGCCGTGAGGTTGAAATTTCGCAGCAGGGTTTGAAGGCAAAAAAATATAAACGACTGATACAAAAATGCAAAGCACAGCGGTGGTGACGTTGTCTGCAAAAAATTACTTTATACAACTTGATGATACACGAAATGATTTTAGGAACTTGATATCACAAAAGCAATGCAACTGCAAGAAGAAATCTCAGTTGCAGTGAATGGGAAGGATTATTAAGTGATTTGTATACATGCTACTTAAGTATGAATAGACGGGAGTGAATGAATGACACTGCAATTTAGATGAATATGTTGTAAACGCTGCTGGTGGTATCACATGCTTTTTTCTGGCCCCATCGAAAGTTTGTCTTTGGCGATGCAAATTTATACTGTAAATAAATCAATAGACAGGATTGCAAATTGCAAGTTGCAACAACTCCGTTATTGTTTTCAACGGCATGAATTCTCTATGATGATGACATGAATTAGTACAAAAAAGGATTGTTTGTTTGTATACTAATAATGAGCACACTGATTAATGGTTCCAGCTGAAAGCCTTCTATGTAGACTTTCTCGTGCCTTTGGAGACCAACTTGGAAAAGGATGTTAAAGTGATCCAGGCAAGAGCAACACCTACTATATGCAACTGCAATGCAGTTTATGAATGAAACTAATATGCCACATTGTTAACTTTTTTATATATAGAATGAACAGAAAAAGTTTTTGGTTTCCCACAAGCATCGTGTTGAAAGTTACAACAAAGCAGTGTCCAGTGCAAAGAAGGTTCGGAAAAAGTCAAAAAAGTCTTCTACTCCATCCTCCAACACGCTTGACAAGGAAATTCGAGTAAGCATGAATGCGTAGTTTGAAGAATTTAAATTTTAACTATTATTACTAGACAATAATGTTTGTATTTTCTCCAAGATAATGCAATCCATGGAAGAGGAAAGATCAAAGTTGGAAGCATTTTGTGAAGAAGCTTTACGTGAGGCTTTAACACAAGAGCGCCGTCGATATGGATTTGTTTTGGAACGGCAAGCGTCCTTGGCAAAGCATTATTTGGCATTCTATTCCAAAGGAAGTTCATCCCTAGGTCAAAAGCTCGATAATTGGATGAAAGTTGCCAAAAGTAGGGAATCGTTACCGGAATCTATGCAAACTAATTTGGTGAAGAAAATACAGGTGAGACAGGAGAAGCTCAAGTTAAATGCAAAGAAAAACTTTTGGGTATTAAATGATATGGGATTGTTATTAAATTGGATTTTGTAGCAGCAGGGAGAAGAAGAGTGCATCTACTGTAGTCCACGAAGACCAGCGGATGACACGGCTTCAATTTCCTCGCAACTCCGAAAAACGAAATCAATGGAAGCTGGTGAAATGCTTAATATACAGAACTCCGCCTCTGGAACAAATCATTTAACAACCTCCTCACGTGGTAGTGGCCTAGGAGCTCATAATCAGCATCAGAACAACGTTCAACAGCATCATCACCACTACCACCAGGACTTGCCTTTGACTTCTGCTGGATCCTTAAGTAGGGCCAAGTCCGATACCAGTTTAGGAATTAGTAACGCGTGCAACGGTGCCAGTGCTATATATGGCACCACAGCAGTGGCTTTGATGGGTGGACAAGCTATCAGAAACGGAAACGACCATGCAAATTGTGGTCCAGGTCCTTTAGCGACACAAGAGAATTTCCATTCGAAATCCATGGCTTTAATCAGCAGTGGTAACAATGCTGGAAATGGCGAACCAGGTCATGTGGGATATGCAAAGGCATTGTTTGCCTACTTATCTAATGGAGACAATCAGCTTAGCTTTCTGGAAGGAGACGTCATCGCTTTGATTGGTAAATCTCACGCTTTTTACTGCAAATATTCTATTTTGGATATCATAACTAACAACTTTCATTTTCATTAATGCAGGAGAACGAAACCGGGGTTGGCAATTCGGAGAAAACATGAGAACACAAAAAATGGGCTGGTTTCCTGTAGCTTATACAGAACTAGAACAAAAACCAATGATGCTAGCAGAAATGAAGGCGGCACCTTCTCCAGTTCCACCACCGATGCCACCACCTGTGCCCACCTCTGCTCGTACGCAATAAATATTTTTTAAAAGAATAACTCATGTAAAGAATATTGACTTCAAAAAACTCATTTGATTATACAGCACATCGAAACCCAGAAAACAATGCAAATTGTAAGAGGGCTAGTGCTGCAAACAAGTCAAATTTGATGATACCTGCTGGATGCACTAATGATTCGCTCCACAGCAGTAATGACAGTGGATTTAGCAATGACCTTGTACATGGAACCCAAGTACCTCCTCCACCTCAGCCTGAAATTGATTATTCTGATGAAGAACCACATCTTTCTAACAGGTATATTTTCTTTTATTCAAAGTAACAGAGGTAGATGCAAACTATCGGCTGCTTAATCATTTTTATAGTTTCCTTATTTTAATTTGCAAATTATTATCGTTTGTTTTCCCTTTACAATGTTACCCCTATCACCTATCCGGCTTTTAAAATTTAAAAAATAAAAGTGAGGTGCTAAAGCCTGGAACCAAGTGGCTAATGGACCGCTACCACATGTCTGAATCAGACCGAATCACCCATTCCACACGTCGCAGATCCCTAAGCTCAGGGAATCTATCCACTAGTGATCAGGACACTCGCAACAACCAAAGAAATGTCTCAGTTCACAACGGCGCTGGAAGCAGTCCTCGAGGACCACATCACCTTGCTACAGCGTATTATGACGAAAGTGTTAAAGGTGATGGTAAAGATGGGCCACTAAAAAAGTTTTTAAATCGGACCAAATCCCTCATCTGGAGACGTCCATCAAATGCTGGGGACCAATACCCAAATGGCCAAGGTGTTGATCTTCCTCACCATACTATGCAACCTCAGCGAGCTTTGGAATCAATTTCCATTGCTGATACAGCTTCCGAGTTGTGGGGCTCCCACAGTTCTATTGTGGAAATGACAGAGTTTGAAATGAAAGAGCTTTCTCGACACAATAGGAGGGAGCCAGATGAATGTGCAGAAAATGACAATCAAGATCAAGACAATGAATACTATTCTAAACGAGTTAGCAACCGTCACGGAGCATCTGGTACGAATACTGAATCGCAGCAGCCGGAGGTGGTACCTTCCCTTCCACCTCGGAATGCAGACCAGTACAGTCATCCACAAAAGCAGGGAAGAGGCACACAAACTCAAATGCAGCTTTCTCCAGGTTCTTCATCCACAAATTCCTTTGGAACATCAAACTTGTCTATGCCACTAAAAGAAGCAGATAGCTGCTTAGTTGTAAGCGACCACACGAGACATAAAAAGAGCACTCACCATCCAACAGACTATGGTTCTTCGTACAGGAGTAATAATGGCCCGGTTAAACGATCAACCAAAGAAAATGATATTGATATGATACAATCGAGCCAGAGTAGAAACAAAAGATGCCCTCAGCCTCTAGAGATGAGCACAATGGATGGAAATAAATCTAAAGCAACAAAAGCGTCCACAAGCAACAAAGGTGTCTCTCGTGTTGAGTCATTTGCTGTTTCTGAAGCTCCTATTATTCCAGAAAACTCTAGGAGTAATGAAGTTGCAAAATTTTCAAAACGAAGCATTGCATCAGGCTCTGTCGCACTTAGCTCAAGGACACCCAGGTCCAGAATCAATCATGATAGTCTGAACCAACAAAGCAATGATGAGGGTGCTTCAAGCAATCCTCGAGGACGTAGAAGACTTTGGGAGAACCATGCTAACATCAGCGATCACAGCGACAATGTAGATGAGCCAGAAATTGAGGATGATGACGATGAAGATGATGATGAAGGAACCATTGACTTTAATTGCAATGACGAATATGATGATGAAGCGTCCAGCAGTGTGTTCATTGAGCCAGAAAATGAAGAAGCCAACAAAAAGTCCTTGCGCGGTGGTGTTCCTCCAAAAGAGCCAAAGAGTATCATAAGTTCCTCCTCGTCATCAAAAAGAAGTAAAGCATCGGATTTGAGGCATGGTGGTAGCGAATCGAGGAGGAGTCGTAGCGCTAGTATTAAATCATATGGCGTTGACACGGTTGACCTTCCAAAGCGTCATGGAGGTTTTGTAAAAGAAAAAAGTCGTCATCCTACTATGACCAAAGTTGATAAAACGGAATTTCAAAGCAGCAGTATGCGAAGTATTTCCAGCCCGCCAAGAAGTCTTATTACAGTTCAGGAGGATTCCACTCCAAACCCAGGAGCTTCAGTGGTGAACAGTCCAACAAACCCCGCACAGATGAAGCTGAGCAGCAGCAGAGGTCTCACCTACAAAGGTAGGCCAATTGGAAGTCCACCGCCTATTCCAGCTCCGTTGCCTCAGCATAACAAAGCACAACAAGCCCCACCACTGACTGCGCCTCCACCTCCACCCCCTCATCAGTCCTCATCTTCTAGTAAGCAGACGGCAGAGTGTTCAGTTGGTGAAATGACTGAGGCTGAGCCTGATTATGGAACCATCAAGGGCTCACCAACTCCACCACGAAAGGAAGTCATGAAAGTTGTGCCATACAATGGGAAGCACCAATCTCTGATTATCAGGGAAGATGGAAGAAAGGGTCCCAGAGGGAAATGGAGGGGGTCCATTCGATCCGAGATTCATACGGTGGAACTTATTACAACCGATGTGCGAGGAGATAAACCTGGTTTTGACTATGGAAGCTATATTCATCGAAGACTTTATTACCCTGACAGAGGTTCGAGGCTGGATCAAAAATCCGAACGCTCAGGAAACTACTGTGGACCTTGGTGAGAGCGAAGGACATTCTCAGTTTATAAATGCAGAGGTAAAGTAGATGCGATTATCTAATAACTATTCCATTTTTTAAGGTATGACCTCTGGGGCGAAGATCCATCCGTTTCCGTTGGATAAACCGTTGGCCATTTTTTTATTACTAGTTGTAGTGCTATTTTTGCTTGAAATTTATTTTGTAGAAACATAAATGCTGTTTTAGAAACTATTTTAATATATATTTGCTTAAAATACTTTAGGTTAGTCGTGTATGCTTTGTCAGTGGTGTGTTTATAAATATTATGTGCTACATTCTATTTTTCAATCAATATATTGCAATCGTTATTGAATACGCCATTTCCAGCTGCTATGATCGACACTTTATTGAGACGCAGTACCCCACACTGAAGTATCGTAAACCCGGCGGACATCCGGATGATAGTAACTGATACTGTTACTGGAGTATAAATTCAGATTTTAAATCCACTTTAAATAGTACTATAAATCAAAAGTAGCCTGATAGCAATCGGCCAACATCACATGACCGTTACAAGACGAGCTTATATATAGCAGATGGGTTTCGTAACAAAAAATCCAATTCTTTTGCTACATAAAGTTATTTCTATTCTATCAGGCAAAATTTGATTTCAAATATTTACGTTAGTACATACATCCATTGGTTGGTTTTGGTAGACGCAGAAAATTATTACTTTTTAAACTGTAAAACTATGTAAATCTTCTAGTGATGACTTTGATGCAATGTGAAAAATTATCATTCCAATATGTATTGTTGGCTAATTTATTCAAATTAAATAAATATAAACTTATAACGATTCATAATTACATAAAACTGAATTGGTCAAAAAAACTTTAAACTTCAAATCACACAAGTACAAAGATCGTAAATAAAATTTAACCATTAGCATACAAAATGCATGTATACGACAAGGGATGACTGTGAGCTAACGTTCATTTATTGATATTCCGTTGAAAAGCGAGCTACTTTGTATAGCTTATGAGTTTAAGCTAATCATACTCGGTTAATTTGTCAGTAGCAAAAATTTATAGGTAATTAGCTACCTCTACAAGATTGTAGTTTTACAATGCTCACATTTCACGCAGCTGGGGTTTTAAATTTAAATTGACGTCTATGTATGGGCTCATTTTTTCACTTTAATGGAACAAGTTTTTAAAGTACATTTATTTTGCTTACAAACTTCAGCTTTTCATGTTTCCTGTTTATTTTTATGTATATGCATGCCTGGACTTTCATTTTGTTTGAAGATATTTTACCCCTTTGTTTGTAACGTTCATCTTATTATGAGAGTAATTCAACAAGAATATGCCACACGTTACATTTGTCCATCTTTAGGTTTACTATTTTTCATTAAATTGTTCAGTTTTATATCCTCACAAGCATAGTTCACTTTCAAGCCCTTTATTAAAATTATGTACATGCATGCATCATCATGAGCTGCAGATGCGTTTGTATATGTCGGCCTATGAAATTTTTAGGAAATTTTACACTGCAACGATTGCTTAGCTGCTTACTATACTTATACACTTCGTAAATTCTGCTTTGGCTCGTTATCCAGAGAAACTTTGGACAGGAAAGAGGGGTTCTCCAGTGTGTAAAATCAGAATGAATGCATAATGCATGCATGCCCAGTTAATAATGAACAAACTACATAAATAATCGGATAAAGAAGCAAATATAGAAAACTTGCAAAGTTTCTATATGACTGAGCTTTTTTTAATAATGAAGAACGGTCGATTTATTTGATTCATCTAAGCAGATTTTTAAAATGTCAAATCATTGTTGTAAAGATTTGTATTCATATTTTACCTATAAAAATCTTTCAAGAAATAAGATCTCATTTAGCGAATTTCCATTGGAATCATATCAAATGCAATCATGTTACATCACAAACATAACAAGCTAGCTAAAGCTCCCAATTCAAAACATTGGTGATTTTAAATATAACTGAAAAAGATAGTGAAGCCAAGACAGACATTTGAGCCGTAGTAAACAAAGTCTGTTTTCTTCAAAGTTGCTAGTAAATGTGGTGTAGTTTGTAGTATGTGGCAGGCGGCGGTATGGTGTGTGGGATGTAAAGTCAGAACAGTGGAGCTGGGTAGAAACAAGCCTATGTTCTCCCTATAAAAATCTCTCCTAACAAGAGTACAGCTGCTACTGCTTAACTTAAGCCCTTTTTATTCGGTGGTACCATCCTCAGTTTGATATCATCATGACAGCTAGCAGCTTGCAGTGGAGAAACTTGGAAAACCGAAATCCCGGAAAATGATAATAACGTCATGATGAAGATGATGATACTATTGGAAGCAAAGCGTTGTAGCGTTTATTGTTGTGTGCAGTTGTGATTTCGTAGAATTCATATTACACTTTTCGTATTGGATAAGACGAAGAGGTATAGAAAAAGTGCTGGAGAAGTGTAAGATATTCAAGGATGGTTGCTCTAAAGAATCATTAGCATTTTGCAAAGTCTCCGAAAACCGCTCATAGAACAAGTTGAATTGCAAAAGTTGAAAATTTGTGAGTAAAGAAGCTGCACAAGACGTTTTTAATGCGTATCTGAAAGCTGCGTACACTATATATAACCAAATATATATAGCTATATAGCATCCTTTAGCGTAAACTTTTTTGGACAAGGCATTTACTCAACTGTAACTCCTACTTTACATTATCCTTCTCTTCAATTTTTCAATATATATATGAAGACCGAGAAACTATTTTGCCGATCCGTTCAGTTCAGAGTCCTAGAGGTAAAGGAGCAGTATAGTATTTGTAGGAAATTGAGCAAGGGGAACGAACCCCAAATAGCCTGAAACGCAACATATATGCCTTTACACCCCGTATTTACGTGCATTGGTATAGGCATACAATCTAGCAGGAGTGTAACTTCATCTTGAGCCCCTCTGGAGTACCAAAAGCCTGTCATGGTATGGAAGAGTGGGAAAGAAGGGAAATGCGCAGAGAAGTTAGGGAGAGAGAGAGAGAGAGCAAAGGGAGAGAAGTTTTTTCACACAGTTAAAAAAACAGATATAGCTAGTCAACGAAGCATATCCGTTCAGTGTTGTTGTTCAACTGGCATCAAAAGCAAGGCAAGAAGTACCCGAAAAACTATTTCGGATCTTGTCTCGTGCAGCATCCATCCACAGAAAGCCCATGTAGCAGTGAACTCTGCTTACTCTGCTCTCGGTTGCTCCAAGACATCCTCACTTTGTATTTACACATACACACAGTTATAGTGAGTAGTGAACCTTTTGTATTGTAAAATTTTTGGAATGAGTCAAGTCACCGTACTTTTGTATGGTATACTCAAAGCAAAGGAAAGTTGACTGGCGGCAATAACGCTGCCAACTTATGAAGGCATCTACTAGATGATAGGTACTTTTTCCCTTACATCGGAGCAATACTCTTTTTTATGTACATTCAGCATAATCCTACTGTTTTTTCCCAGAGAGAAAAACCCTTCAGCTCTCTTTCCACTTTTCTCCAACACCACCAGTTTACATCCACCGAAGAAGCAGACAACAGGCTCACTGGGTTCTCCCGTTTTTTCAGAATACAAGTGGAGCTTAACAAATGGGGTTTCCTAGCTTATCGAGGAAATGGTGATTGCAATCTAACTAGAAGAGTACCGCTTGCACCCCCATTATTTCAACTTTCATATTGCAAATAAATGGTGAAATGCATCCAGTAAAGATAGCGAGTGGTGGTGGAGAGTGTTATACAATCTTTCGACGTTACAACAAGTCATCACTGCCGTCATCATCATCATCATAGCTGTCTTACTTGTATACATATATCGTGGAGAGATAGGGGCATAATATCCGGGGACATTTGATTAGTTTGCTCCCTCACGGAAGCCAAAGCCGGGGAGAAGGGTAGGCATACGGTAGGCCGTAAAAGTGGATGATGTTTTATCTCCCACTCTCTCAATATATTCATGCATTTTTGGGCTTGCTAAGAAGAGTGACTAAGCCGAAACCAATATAGGTATCTTCAATCATACAAGACGTGATAGATATGTCGTTGTTGATATTTTCTTTGTAAGACTGCGTATATACTATAAATGGTTCTCTAGTACTAATTTTTCTAGTCGTGTCTAGTTTTTATCACGGGCGTTAATTTGTCCTCCCCAGTCATTTTCTACGTGCAATAAATATTTAGTAACAAACTCATATCATGAGACTCTAGTTTGTCTAATTCCAGTTGTAGTAATTTTTCTTCACATTTCTCATGGAAAATAGTAAACAATACGAAGCAACGAACTGTTAGAAAGCAGCTATGGACGGATGCAAGTTATAGTCATTGGGAAAAGTAATGTGAAAGTTGTTTTATTTTTAATCCCCAACGACCTTTTAAGCATCATCTTTCTGCTCACGAACGACAAACTGTCTACATACAACGTAATAATCCTCAGCAAAGTGCAACATAGGCTCAACTAGTCTAAGCCTTTCTCTATATTATTGATAAACAGAGCAAAACAGACAATATCTCTGCAGTGTAGTCTCGCGAAAAATGAACACGACAAATCTTCCACTGCTACGTTTCTCTACTGTAAATACAAGCAAAAATTGAGAGAGATCATGCCGGTTGTGAGTCACAAATCTTGGATGTGAAACAGTTGGAGGTAAAAAATAATTGGCAAGATGAAGAAGCATTACAAGCACTTAGCCGTTCTGGGCACAATATGCTGTCTGGCAGCATTGGGTGTTCTTTGGTGTTCCGTGTTGACATCCGACTGGCTCACATTGCAAGAGCCTCAAGTGGACGAGCTCGAACTGGATAAATTAGGACCATATGAAGAGCCCAAGCCGCACTTGATCCGGGCCAAATTTGGACTTTTCAAAATGTGTGTGCACAATTCACAACGGAATACAGTTGAGTGTCATGAGTTGGAATGGTACAATTTCGGCTTTGTTAATTTGTTCCCCTCACGCCAGCCACCGCCCATGCAGACTGAACTTATTGCCAACTGTGTGGAAAAACTCAGGTAAAAAAATTCTCACCAGCACGTTTTAAATCTTTTGTTTGCTTTGCATATAGGTGACTCTTGTATTGGTAGGACCATGTTTTTCTATTCAATACATGGTTCCATGAAATACTTACAACATAAATATGAAAGCATTTTGCTGTTTGGCTGTGCTTTCGCCATGTAGAAAATAAGTACAAATTAATTTGTACATCTCGTTCCGTTTCTGTAGAAGAACATTTAGGATATCATGTATCTTACTTTTGCTAGATAGTCGCATACATATAAAAGAAGAGCATAATACATATTATAATTATTATATTATAGTAAATATAGGAAAGAGAATAAGAACTACGACTTGGACTTGGCAATTACTAGCATTGCTTGTTTCCGAGCTCACGTAGCTCTAGGGAATTGGATCGCATCGTGTTGTAAAAGTATACATCACCGGAGGCGATTTATATACTTTCACTTAAATGGATGGAAAAGGAAAATACGAAGAAATACACACAATCGTGATAAAGTATAATTAAACCATATCTGCCAGAAATGTATTCAGCCTTTCAGCCCATGATTCTTGTATCACAGCAAAGCACAGTATACTATTAATGATGTGTAAATTAGGATACACAAAGAGATACGTAGAGAAAAGAGTTTCCGCTAAATAATGTGTAGTCATAACGCTATCGTAGAGCCACACTTTGTATACTTAAATGCAGGTAAAAATATTATTAGTTGACAAGAGTTTTTTTCATATAAATCCACTCTGATCTCCTGCCTGACATTTCATTTACTCTTGTCTTCCAATACTTTATAATTTCTTTTGATACCTTTAACTGCGTAGTTAAAGCTAAAAGTTATTTTTAAGACAAAGTGAAGGTATGTAGTAATAGGTTTGCTGAATTTTATGGAGCATATCTTTTTTTCATTGCACCAAAGAGTTGAAAAACAAACGGGAGAAACATTTTTTCCCGTAGCACTACTTTTTTCTTCTTCAGAGATTCGTCCTTCATCACAAATTTCTACTGACGCAACATGCCTTCTCTCGTCTTTGATGTAAAAGTAAAAGGGAAATGGAGAAAGTATGCCATTGGGCTGATGGCCAAAACTAAGCAATAAATGGAATGCTCAGTCAGAATGTATGTATGTATATAAAGTCAGATTTTTGGAAGTGAGCTTTCACTCTTCGTTTCTTCTTGTTTTATACTCAATGCTTTTTGCTGTATTACATATGCATCTACCAGTTTCATTCACTGTCATTACTTTTATTTCCGAGCAAATCAAATGTGAAAGAAAAGCACGACTTTTCTGTCTTGGGTTTTTACCTGTCATCGTAAATGAAGAGACAAGTCGAAATCTGGAGCATGATGGTGTGCTGTAGATTTAGAGAACCAAACCGTTCACGTTGAAGCAATTTTCAACTAATGGATTTCATATTCCTTTGCAAAAGCGACTTTGAGCGTGATGTGATCTGATGGGCTGTTGTGAGAGGCTTGAGTATAGAATGTCTATAGTATATCGTACAAAAAGCAAGTGCTTCTTTTTTTAGACAACCATTTAATATTTTTTTGTACTTTATATTCCCTACATATCACTGCTAAAGATGATGATCGCGATGATCTCTAGCGACTCTACTCTTCCAACTAACGAAGCATGCTATAAATTGTTGACGTGCGTGTCTTGTGTACAAATGCCCAGCTCATGGTAGAGCACTGGTCAGGCTGGAAGGTTGAGTAGATGATAGTTGATGGCTCCATGACCATTTTATTTTCATCATGGGAAAAGAATTGCTCTGCCTTTCATTTATCCACGTTTTGTTTTGGATACAGTTTTTGGCAGAGCATGAGAGAAAGTGATGAAAGACACAATTTTCCTTTCGGTTCGTTTGTCCGTTTTCATTCTTTAATGTTCAACAAATTACTCTTTCCTCATTAACCCCGCTACTTTTCTTTCATCTAGCATGCAGCAACTTTGGGTAAACTCTAAACATTTAGACAGCGACAAAATCTTGCCAAAAATCACTTTGAGCTATTTTTGCAACATTACATAGAGTTGGGCTGGGATACGTTAGAAACCTTTAAGCATGAATGCGGAGGAATGCTAGAGACTACAAGAGAGAAAGTAATTGAATAGAAATGCATAAAGAGACAAACTACTTAGCTATGCTTTTATCATCTATCATGCTATGTTGGTTACAATAAATAACACTTTTACTCTTTGAAACTAAAATGTATTTGTATTTTTTATATTGCAGATTTACTCTTCCATTTATCGGACTGTCAGTATTTTTTACGACCGCTTCTTTTCTTTCACTCACGTTTGGACACTTTTGTCCCAAAAACAAGAAGATTGTGGAAGCTAGCATGCTCATTCTTGGTGGTAAGCTGAATCTATTCACACATTTGGTGAATTATTAAATTTTGTCTATCACGCACACTGAAACAATCTCTGTGAATATTCTCAAATACTAATGGAGATACTTTGTTAGCGTGGATTCGTACAATTCCAAAATCATTCGACCCCGATAAAAATTGTCGCTGTCCATAAAAGTAGAGGCAAGCTTTCAATAGCAATTTTTTGTTTTTGCAGGTCTGTGTCAAGCCACCGCTCTTCTCACCTTTGTATCACAGATTGGTTCAGAATTCGAAGCGAACCTTCCATACTCTCACCACCAGAAGCGACTGATCACATTTTACAAATATAAATATGGCTTTTCCTTTTATCTATTCCTCCTGTCCTTCAGTCTATCCGAACTGGCTGCTCTTTTTGACATGGCAGCTTACTTTAGAAAGTATCCACCTAATCACTATGTGATCACCTTCCATCGTCAATCCGAGCCCAGTCCTTTCATGGGCACAAGGGATGATGAGAGCCATCATCTTCATCATCACGACACTCTCAGAGCGACAAATAACCTAGTTGTGTCCAATCACGGCTACAACTATCACCCTCACCATCAGAACACTCTGAGTAAGCATCCTGACCTATGCAATGATTTCAGTTCGGAACACAACAACATGGATCTAACGATAACAAGCACAGCGGCAGCAGCTAGACTGGATGATCCGCAAAGTGTCGGCATGCCGCTGCCACCACAAAGTTACATGAGCCCGGAAATAACTATTACCACCATAGAAAGAAATAGTGGATATGGCACTCTCAGAAATCCCAAGGTCCCTGCCCCAAGCACAATGGAAAGTTTTGGTACGTTAAGGAAGGAAAATAATTTATAAAACTTTCACCATCAAACTAAAATGAACCTTAAAGTTTACATGTAGCTTTTTTATTCCATTTAGGTCCATATTGAGAATTTTGCTCTTTGTAGAATTGTGGTAACTGTTATTTCCAGCTTGCCTTGATTGATCCTAACATGCTTTAAGTGTACAAGTGTATAATAATTACTATTATGCACCACAGTGTTCTGTGCGATGCGCATAGTGTATGTAAATATGACTTTCAAAAACCAAAAAAGTTACATCGAAAAGAATTTATACTCAATAAAATGTCATAATTTATAGTCTTGTTTTATATATCAGATCATGTACACTTAATTTGCAGTAACTAGATACTAAAAAAAACTCTTAAATTGATTCGCTATGATGAGATGAGTGAGTGATACTAGCTTTTACTACAAAAGTAAGATGATAATTTTTATAGTTGAATAATAGGTATAATATAACTACAAGCGTTTGTGACGTCATTTCTAAGATATGTTTTTTAAATGCCAAACCACTCCAAATGCAATGATGTGCAATTTTTAATGTGAGCAAACAATGTTTTACAACGAATAAACTATACACTTCTTATGTTTATGAAACTTTGAAGATTAAATATAACCACAATGTTATTTAAAGAAAAATACAATAGTTATCAACAATTAGCATAATATGGTTTTAACATTATTATTGTATTACATCATTCTTCAATGCGATCATACAATACTAAATTATGTGGTTTAGGAACAAGTACCGACGCTGCATGGTAATCCACTGTCAACTTTTCACCATTAGGATCCGGCCCTACTTTAAATCTTTGAAATAGACTGGAAGTAAACAGAAATAGCTCATCCTGGGCGAGTGTCATTCCCAAACAAATGCGCTTTCCAGTGGAGAACGGTATAAGGGCTTCATTTTTCACAAGAGTTTTTTCATCCTCGCTCAAAAACCTCTCTGGGCGAAATGTTTCAGGATCTGTCCAAACTTTGGGATCGTGCATTGTACAGAAAAGGTTGGGAATTACAAGAGTACCCTTTGGAATTTGGTAGCCTTTGAAGGTCACATCTTCCAACGCACTATGAAAGACTGCAAGCGGCACCATCGCAGAAAATCGCATTACTTCGTTTATCACAGCTTCGGTGTATGGCATGCTACAGATTTAATAATAAACCATCAAAATTTTACACAACTACAATACCATATAAATACCAGCAAAAGATCAGTATAATATGCATACGATGGGCGATCGTTTAATGAAGGAAGCCTGGAAAGGCCTACCACACGCTTAATTTCCTCGTGCAGTTTTTCTTGCTTGTCGGCATGAAGAGCCAAGAGCAAAAACTCCCATGATAAAGTTGTGGATGTCGTTTCCTAAATAATTTTCACTTTAAAGTTTGAACCATCAAAAGTACCATGGTATGAGTTCAATTGTTTTATGAATGACTTACAGCTCCGGCGACAAACTGAAATGGAAACATTAAAAGGTATACTTAACAATCTGTAGTACAATAACTTAAAAGTGCATGATAAAAGGAGTTTGTTGTCTTACAAGATCCAGAAGCGTCACGGTTAAATTTTTTACTGAAACAAAAAAGGAAAATGTTGTACAACCTGTTACATCTTTAAAGCACAAATATTAATATTTCAATTACATCCTTCCTCCTTGTAGAAACTGGAAGTGGTATCACTTGTCTTTTCCATTTCAGCCAAGTACACATCAATGAAGTCTCTTGGTGCAGCATCCTTTTGGAAAGTACTTTGATGATCTTCAACAGTTCCTTTCACAAAATTCATGTTTTTGGCAATGGACTCTTGTCTCTCTTTAGCGTACGCAAAGACCATTGTGAGTTTGTTGCGGAGTTGGTAGAGCCAAGGGAAAAATAGCACCACGGAAGCTGCTCTGCTCTGTGTCACTGAGCTTTAAATGCAACTTTAAATTCATTACATCCATAATTTTTTATTGCATATATTATTTCAAAAATTTATTCTTACGAAGTCAGTCTTTTGATCAAATCCTGTAGCATTGGATCATCGTGTGAATATCGATTTCCGGTTACCATCGTCCAAAGAGCATTAAGTACAGCAGCATTAAACTTATTTTGCGTCTGCATCGGCTTCCCAATTGTTTTACGGAAGTTGTCAATTAGCTCTGTGATCTCATCATAAACAATGGTTTCAACGGACTTTTTGCCAAAACCAAAATCCCGAAGGGATTTTAGCGCAAAACGACGCTGTTCTGTCCAACTCCGTTCCACGTTGAATATCAATCCTCTTGGCATGCCTCCACTACGGTCTTTCAGAGGCTTAAAATCTGCACGGCCGCTAAAGGCATTCTCAGCAAATGCATCTTTGATATCTTTGTAGTTATTCAACACAATAACACTGTAAGTCACACCAAATGTGGTGGTGTTAAAATTGCATAGTGTACTTACAAGTTCATTATTACTTGCAAAATATTTCAAAATTTTAATTACTTGTAGCTAGCAAACTTCAGGGAGAAGATATCTCCATATTGCTCTCGCATTTTCATAAAGGTTTTGTGAGGCTCACTTCCAAGTTGATGTAAGTTTCCAATAATAGGCAGCCCAGCAGGTCCTAAAAATGTTACATTTTACATAATTAATATGTAAACGTGAAGTGTTACGACACTTTTATTTCAATCAGTTAAAAATTTAACCTGCTGGAAAATTGGGAGGCTTATTATTCCAGAAGAGGAACATGAGCCCAATTGCCAAACACGCCAATATAAATTCTAAAATCATTTTTTGTCTAGTTCAACGGAGTGTGGAACTTCTCGGGTATGGAGTTTCAGAATCAAAGTCACAATGAAAATCTTCACCGCTAGTTTTGAGTGTAATGCAGTTGAATCACATGCGTAGATTGTGACAACAGCGATACCACGAGACTGCAATGACTTTGTCTCATATGACTTTGACAAGTACTTTGTTTAGTGTATTCAATGTCCTTCAGAATCAGAAAACAAAATTACAGTGATTATAATACTTAGGAGGAAAAAATATACGAGCGTATTTACACAAATGCATTTTACCTTGTTTTATTGTACCTCATTCTCCATATACTTGTTGGATGTCATTTTTTAGTATTAGTTTTCAAGTTTGTTCCATCAAACTCCATTTCTCGCCTAATCTAATCTTCTGCTTCTTACCTGTGTAACCTTCTTGCTTTGCTATGGACCTGCTCTCTGCTCATCAAGCTGAGAATTTCATTTGTTGACCAAAAACTGGATGCAGCGGTAGTTAGTAGCATATAGCGGAATCAGGTGGAATGCTGGAATGTAATTTTAAATTTAATGATGAACATGAGTATAAGGGAGATGTTTCAGTACTGCTCACATGGCATAACCTTTCCATCTTAAAAAGTATCATGTATACAACGATGATTTGAAACTCCATCCATGTACACATTCATTTCAGCATTAGGATTCAGTTTTAATCTTCATACTAGATGCTTCGAATATTAAATGGATGGTTGTGCATAATATATATATGTGTATAAAATGACATGGACAAAAAAGGTTCACGTTCACAGATGCACATACTTGTCTACAGTTGACTCTACTCAAATGACTCTACTCTGTGTAACTTCTTTTCATGTGCGATTATTTGCACATTCAGTTGCCCGATAAAGCCAAGCTTGCTTTTGTACTGGATCCGCCGTCTGCACATGAGTGATGTTATATTAAGGTGATGACTTGCTGAGTTTTGTGTGATTGTAGTACAAAATACGATGATTGATGATGATGATATAGCTATTTTTTTCAAAATGATGGTGGTTGAGGTTGTGTTGTCATTTATTAACACCATAATCAGCATACGTACAAGTTGACAAGAAGGAAAAGGCAATGATTTGGTATTGAACCTAGATGTATCTCTTGGTTTGTAACTTACAAGGTCATATCATCTCATAAAATTTTAATTATATACTCGTGTATAACCTGTGAATATTTTAACTAAATGTGTTTGTTGCTTGTAATTTGGATGTAGCTGGTGGGTGGCAAGTAGACCAGTCAATGGAATCATGAATAATATAACCTTTCTTAATCTTTGGACTCAATGATCGCCTTGGATGATTGACCGACAAAGTAATTTATAGAACGGAATCCTTTGAAACAAGCAAAGCAAGTCAATTAATGATAAAAATATCCTAAAACGGTTGTTGTTTTGACCTCCAGTGGCCTGTGTGAACTATTGAACTGAATTATGAATCTGCCAAGACATAAAATGACATAAGCCACATAAAATACTGCAGGATTTTTATGCAAATAATTTTTTTTGTCAACTGTGAATTAACATAACCAATATTTAATAAAATATCAACTTTTATTTAGGAGTTTCTCTTGCAATGTACTAATCTGATTATAGACTTGACGTAATGACTGCATAATTACAGTTTTCATGCAAAATTTCCTAAATCAACGTAATAATAATAAAAATTACTATCCAAGCTTTCGTGCGTAGGAATGTTGTAGTTATCTCAGAGTGACATAATTCGCATTCCCATAATAATGGATGGCAACTCATGCTTATTCTCTGTCGTTGCTTTTTTCGTCGGCTAATTTCTGATAATCTTCTGATGGTGAGACATGGGAAGACCGACGATTTCTTTCCTGTTTTTTCTGCATCTTTTTCTTCATTTCCAACATTTCCAAAGTACTGACAACTTCCGCAGTTATGTCGCCAATCATTCCATTCAATCCTTCCAAAATTCGTTCCTGTATTTCCTAATGTGTAAAAACCATTCAATTCACTGACTGATTACCAAGCATTTTGATATGAATGTACTGAAAGTTATCAAATAATTATCAATTTAATTCTTACTGGTGAATACGGCAGTGGATTGTCACGACCAAAAGGTACGTCGTCCGACATAGAATAAGGCTGATTTATTCCCTCCGTACGTTGTCCATTATGGTGCTGTTGGACTTGAGCTGGGTAGCCATTTTGGTCATTATTAAGGCTGCGACGATGCTGCGTCAATCGAGATGAGCGAAAATTTGCCGGCATTGATTCACAAACCGTCATGAATGACATAAAGAGAATAGAAAGGCAAATGAAATGCGTTCGTGACATTGTTAAACTATTATTTGCACATCGCCCACGATTGGGAAGTATTGTGGTAGAGTTTGTCATAATGCATCATTTCTGTAGTTTAAATTCAACCCGAACCCCTAAACCAAAAATGTTGTAATGTTTTATGAATTTTGACAAAACAGTCATGTATGCCTTTCCATAGAGATTGAATATCAGAATCAGAACTCTAATTTCGGTTCATGTATCGTTGCCAAACCAGGGAGGAAGGAGCTGAATATAACGATAATCGTAAGTATAATGGCTAGCAATAGTACATGCATATTTTCAACGTGAATACTACTTTCACATGTTCTACATAAATGCTTAATTAGATAAATCCTTTAATTTATTACCCAAAATTTATGTCGTATACCAGGATGGACATTTTGAATGTGAGGTGTTTATATGCTGAATGTGCAAAGTTAAATTATAGTGGTTTCCACAAACTGCCGCAATTAGCTCCGCTCAATTTTATTATCCCCGATAAAAATCTGTTCAAATTTATTTTACTCTAATGGTGGCTCGTAATAGTACCACCTAGTTTGGTAAACTTCTTTGTAACCTACTTTTTGTAGTAACGTTTTGCTGGCATCATTCCACGTTTCTACCTCGGCTAAACAGGGGATATTGAGTTGAGTCGAAGTTTCTTTCGTGATAGTTTTCATAACAAAACTAGCATATCCCCTCTTTCTATACTTTTCTGGTGTATATAAAACATTAAACGTTCCCAAAGGTGAAAGCATAACACAACTGGCCAAATCTTCGGCAATTTCTCCATCGTTCTCTCCATTAGTCTTTACAAAGAGACCACAACTCACAAGGGTTTTGATTGTTTCTCTTATCTGTGCTTCGGAATGTTCCACAGCCCATTTCCATCCTCCAACCACAGCAGGCACATCAGTCTGGTCCAGAGATCTTATCACAATCTCTTCATTTGAGGAGGGTGTGATCAGTTGACGAGCTTCTTCATTTTCCATTGCCAACATGATTCCGGGTATTCCTAAACTATTATCATGGTTTAGATTATGGTGTTTATGGCATAGCTGTTGGAGTGGTTCCCAGAAAGATGACGGAACTGCTTGAAATACTTGGTCACGATTCCATCCGATAAAATTATCAAATGTCTGTACTTGAGTAGGGGTGGGATTTACGGGTGGCAGAAGAATTATTCCTTTCAATGCGTGAATCTGTAATTGAATACTATGCTAAGATTACATCAAGAAAATTGCCTTCCATGCACAATCTTGCCAAATTTGTTCAATACATTTGGTCTTTGAATGCAAATTAAAAATGGATCCTCGTCCGCTAGTCTCATTGATTCTTCACTGGTTGGGTCAGAATACTTGTAAAACTGAACACTCGTGTTTTTTGAGTAGCGGTCTTGCCTGGCTATTCGACATATAACGAGAATCTGGAAATAAATACAAATAAGCCATGCCAATTCTCATAAGCTTAGTTTTGGTTAATCGGAATTTTGTGTGACTTACATGCAGAGACTCTGGCAGTCTCTTGAGAAATCGATCTTCTATCAACTGAAGACTTTCCCTCGTACAAGCAATTTTCTCGAACCTTGGACCCATGTTCCTTGCGTGATATTCCTATTTTTTAATTATTTTATTTTATCTTTTCAAATTGTATAATTACAAAATAAATAGAATATAAATGATAAGCTGGTTTACCAAAATCTCTAGCTTTCAATCAACAATCAATGGAATTATTACAGGAGAAAATGTAACATCCGTGACATAAGCTTCAAGTGCTATATATGCCTGGATTCATTGAAGAACGGCAGTTGAAGGAACATTATCATCAAGTGCATTATTATATTGCATACTTACATAAGCAACTCATTTGATGTCATATTTTACTTTCAGCCTTGGTTTAATTGAGATAAACTTATTCATTCTCATTTTGAGGATATCAAAAATGACAGCGCAATGCATAGATGCAATGAATACTGTATGCTTACTATTACAATCTCATGCGAACAGTAAAACCAAGCAATTCCACTTGACGCTCACTCACATACATGCATACTTACTAACTTTTGCATGAACATGATCGCATCAGAGTAGTTATGTAACGCATGATAGTGAAATAACAGTGACATTGACATTACACATTCTACAAAAAAATTATCATACAAGCCTACAATTTGGGAACAACCATGTTAGTAGTTCATATATAACATTTGGCTACCTCTTCAGTTTTGCATGGTGATTCGCTTCCTATTCGATTCTCCTTATGAAAATAAATGCTGTCTCATATATACGAAGCATTGATGTACGGATCTGAATAGCCATTTCACACACACATATGCTATGTATTTGCAGTGATGAGATGGTGAGTGAAGGTCGGTCAAGGTTATGAGTAAGTCCAACCAACCTATTTAACAGTTCTATAATATGCTGCATAGTCAACTGCAGTTTTCCTCTCCACACGAGATAACAAGTAAACACCAAGCATTATAGCGACGACAATAATACTTCAAGTGTAATATTTGAATATGAACCAATTCGTTTATGCTTCAACAATGAGGTTGTGGATGAAAAACAACATGCATAAAAAAATGTGTGTTGTTATGAGTGTGCCTATAGCTTATGGCATCGTCACGCAAATGCTACTTGATGGGAAGTAGTTCCCATCGCTTATTTTCACATAGGTTCCGTAGTCCGTCTTACTACAAACAATTTGGCATTTAATTATACGCTCAAGCACCTGGGCATACAGTATTATCGTATGCATTCTTACGTTACATGATACAGTCAAAGTACTTCAAAGCAAGAAGATAGTTGCAAAGTTGAATTGTGACATTTTTATTCATTTATCTCAACGGAGTTGATAGTGATAAACGATTGACTTTTGAGCGCATGGAAAGACTGACACTTTTACTTCAGCTTTGAACAGAATAACATTGAGTTGAACTGTTTTATTTGAGGGTTATCCAGAAATAGTGCAAAATGAGTGAGAAAATAGCAAATCCTAATTGTAGTCCAGTGCCTTACAAAAAAACTGGCTACAAGTCCTTCCAAGAGTTTTACCCTTACTACCTTGGCGAGCATCATCATCGAACTAATAGGCGACTTCATTTGATCAGCACTACCAATTCCATTATGATTTTGTTGTATGCGTTTCTTTCCACATCACCACATACATTGCCTTTAATTCTACTTGCTCTAGTCCAGGGATACGGATTGGCTTGGATTGGCCACTTTTTCTTTGAGAAGAACAAACCAGCTACATTCAATCATCCTATCTACTCGGTATATTAAACTTTATATGCTTATATAGTTAAATTTATTCTATATTGGTCTATAAGTTTTTTATAGCTATTTTAATAAATATATTTGTTCCACAGTTTATGGGGGACTTTTGTTTGTGGTGGGAAGTGATATCCGGACGTAGACAGTTTTGAACTCGATTGACCATTTTCTATCCGAAGTTTTCTCAACATTTCTCATACGTATTAAAATTATTGCATTTCTTTACTCTCTTTTCCGGCCGTTTGTCGTCATTTAATAAATCAAACATCAATTTCTAAACTTGTACTAGATTAATTGCCTTTTTTCGCTAAGAAATTCCTGTGCAGCTTAGCATAGTTCACTCACATGCCAGTCACTATTGGAGGAATGCATTTGTGTCACCTTAATAATGGACCATCTATAAATTCAAATAGCAAGAAAAGTATAATACGGAATGTGGGTATTCTAGATGTAACTCTTTGAGTTTAAAAATGGTTAATCGACAATTTCCAGTTGAGGAAACCTAACCACTACCAACCAATGTTACTTTCAATTTTCAAACATCCCAATTCTTTAAGGAAGTCTTTAGTCTTAGCAGTCATCATAGAATCATTTCATAATACCTACAAATAACAAAAAAAATTGATAGATACATTCATCCTTGGTTCTGCATCAGCCAAGCTACAAGCTGCATTAGATTATGCTACCAAGAAACCAATTCTCAAATTATATAGTACCAAGCTTCTTAATACATCATGAAACTGAAGCATTTATGCAAATAAATATACATGAACATCGATTGGTAAAAATAACTGAAAACCTTTCAATGTATTGTATAATGTGTATAAATCAATAAACAGTTTATATTTTGTGTTCCGAACTTACATTTCCCGAAATTCAGTATAAAAAATAACTCTAGTTGGTCTACTTTACTGCAAACTGTTTGAATTTAACATATCGTTGATTAAAAGCAGCTACCCTGTCAAAAAGCAGCAGTTTTTATTGGTATATTTATTTGTCTTTTCAAACACAAATGAATGATTGTTTCCGGGAACTGATCAATGTAAAAAGAATGCACAGCGGTTATGCGGGATAGAAACAAACGCGTGCCAACTGCCAAGTAAAAGCTGCACAAGGTTTCTGCATGTTTCAGTATAGTAGTTCCTTCCTGAGCAAGTTATATGTAGTTTCGAAAGTGAATCCGCCTAGCTTAGCTGTGCAATGTTACAATCAGCATTATGTTATGAAAACTTGGTTCGTCTAATTTTAGGCATGCTTCTATGTTTCTCTAGTTTTTCGTTTCCGCTTTGCATCCGTTCTTGAAATCCGTGCATTTGCGTTCTTGATAGATAGGACTGGAAATCCACAAGTAGATGAATCTTCTGGTCTTGTAATCTTACTCACATTGGGAAACAGTGAACATATGGGGGTGATTGTGTACTGATGAAAATAGAAGTCCAACGAAATCATACTGTAAACCACATCTCTGATGGTATTTGGCATGACTTCATTCTATCGAAATACGCGAAGCAACAAGCACGCGCTTGATTAAAATAAAGTTGTTACATTTGAACTCTCATCTATTGAGATTTTGATCGGTTTTAACCACTGATACCACCATAATCTAGTTTTGGTTTGTACTTTGCAAAAAAGTGACAGATTTATTTTGGCAGAGTTGAGTGTATTAAATCTTTGCTACTATATTCATATTCCTTCACGTGACATAAAAAATGCTTGATTTCTTGTTGACACATAGATCAATACCATGTTTTGTTGAATATTTACTAATCCAACGAATTTAGTATGAGGCTTTTCTAAGTTATATCCTAGATTGATTTGCCAGAAGAGTAGGAGGAGACGGAAAAGAAATCTACGTGCTATTTTTTACTCACGTTGACATAACATACTATTGATATCTATGATGGCGTGGTATGCGTTATTAACATTTAAAGCAGGAACCTCCAAAAAGTGTGCAAGTAGTTAAACGGACGCTGCTGCTGGTCGTTTAGTTGTTCCATGTCATCATACAATGGCACGTTCCAGGTCAAATACTCCTCCAAAGAAGAGTACCCAAGTCAATCGTGTAGTGTTTTCTCCCAGTTCTACGCGAAATAGTGATAATGGCAGTATCAACAGCAGTACCCATCCGAAACTCCAAAGTAAAGAGTCTGCAGATAACGAAAAGCGGAGAAGGGTAGAAAAGGTAGCAAGGGCCAAAGAAAGGCGAGAAGCTATGTTGAAAAGAGTACGAATGGAGAAGAAAGTAATGCTTTTCTCGTCGATTGTTGCTTTTCTGTCCCTGTTTCCTGTCTGGATAATGGCTGTGTTTACAGATCATTGGTAATTTGCTAACTTTTGCCAAAAAGATAAATACAACAGGAATAGAATCTGATTATTCTTTTAGGTTTAATGTTCGACAATCGGACGAGGCACTACAGAAAGCCTTCAATGTATCTCTGAGTGAACAAGATGTATTTATCTACAGTAACGCCGGACTGTGGAGAATGTGTCATCATTTTCAGACAGCAGGCAGAAGCAGACGTATCGATTTGTATCTCATATCGCTTATTTATGAAGATGTTACACTGACAATGTGCAATTCAAATTCTTTTGTTCTTTGATTTTTTCAGAGACATGTTCGTACTTTAGCATATTTCTTGGAAGGGATGACAGTGGTCGTAGTCCAAGTACTCTCAATGAGCATGTGATAGGTAAATACACGCCTTGAAGATTTTCAAATCAAATTTTCAATTTATATCCTTTTGCGCAGAATTTTAACTTATTGAAACTTTTTTCTTATGCAGATTATACAAGAGCGCAAATATGTTTTGCATTTATAAGCGTTCTGCTGATGGTAATGACGATTGTCGCAGCCTTCTATACATTTAAAAATTCCCGATACGTGTACAAAAGGCTTGCCTCGTGCCTCTACTTCATGACGAGTAAGTGTTGGTCTAAATTTTTAGTTTCTAAAAAGCACAGACATTGCTCACTTGGATATAAATTACCTTGAAAAGAAAAGAACAACAAACAAAACCGCACATTAGCTGTCTGTGTGCTGCATTATGGCAAACCCTAACGCACAAACTAAGCAATCGTAATTTACAATTCTTTTTATTGTTTATTCGTTTAAAAAACTCTTTTTTTCATTTTGACTTTGAAGCCATTACAGTGCTCGCGGTTCAAGAAGTTTTGGGGACGTCCGTGAACTACGCAGATGGTGCCAAACTATATCCCCAGGGTTCTCATGTTTCATATGGTTTGTGATTCTCTAAATATTCAAAGCTGCCAACATCTATTAAAAATTCATACATTCACTTTCATGCAATTTGTAAAGGTTTTAGTTATTATTTGGGATGGAGTGTCTTCCTCGTTTATCTGGTAAATGGTTGTATGTTCCTTGTGATGTCGAGAAAAGTGAAGTATGACGATGATGATGATATAGATGGGGGACAAATCATGGGTCGCTGAATTTTACTGATATGATCTATAGTGACTTGTGCCAACTCATTTTGTTAAATGTATGTAAAATGCTTTTCCATGAATAAAACTTATATAAAATTAGATAAATTTTCAATTAATGAATTGGTTTCAATCAAATGTCAAGATTTTCATTCATTCAAGATGATTTACTAGAAACAATAAAACTAGAGCACACGTCAGATTTTGTACAATCATTTCAACGGAGGCAGAAATAAAAGCACGATTTTCAGTCACCACAGTCTCTGACACCTCATTTTCCGGATCTGGCAAGTCTTCAACATGTCCGAATTCCATTAATGATTGGGTTGAACTGCCGACGATACTGTAGCGATAGCTGCCTTTAGTCAACGGTCGCCAATACTCACCCCTTGAATTGGTAAAAACATGATGAGAATTTCCTTCTACAGCTACCCTGGCATTTTTCACAGGTTGACCTTGTTCATCAGTTAAAACACCCTTTATTCCTACAAAAGAGCCAGCTAACAAAAACTGGTAGATTGCTCGAACATTATTATGCCATTCTTTGTGTAAGGAGCTGGCAGATGGGAATTTACAGCAAGAGACAAAAGCTGTTATCTCAAAGCAATTGGAATTCAGATAAATAAAATCGGACATTGTTCCATATGACGCTAGGTAAGATGAGGCTGCACCATTACTAATACCCAATGGAAACTGAGCTTTGCTGCTAGTAGCGCATTGAGGTCCCGTTCCCATTGTCTTGTGGTTATCCGCATACAGTTTTGATATCCATTCAAAATATTCCTCATCTGGCGTTTCGGAAGGATCATAATTGGAACCCAACACGCATCTCGAGTGTTTCAAAGAATTTGACATGAAGCCGTAAGCTGCGACTAATGCACCACCTTTAGGTAAAAACGTATATGCATTTGAAATGTTACTGAAACATGATTTTTCATAAATTGTGCTATATGTGAAAAGGTTTCTTTACCTTTCAAAGTCAAACCTAATACAAAATCGTGGTTATGTAGGTGCCTGACAATATTTTTGGTTTCTCTCTCCATTTCGTTGCTGTCGACTTTCTCGTCAAATGGATCAGGAAAATTTTCGTTTAAATTTTTCTTCCTAGCGTTTTGATGACCAACTACATCGAAAAATGGCTCGCAAATGCCGTGTCCACCATACATTTTGTAGTCTTGCAAAGTTTTCTCAAAACCATCTGGATTTAGGGATGGTATAAGATGAATGTCTGCGTTTGTTAGAAGATAAACTGCTGTCTTATTTCCAGCCAGGTACCTTCTAGTCAAATCAACAGCTAGCATTAACACTAACGAACGACCAACGCTTTCATCCCCGTGAATATTTGCTGACACTTTCAACTGAGGCATTCCGATAGGACGGTCCTCATGAACGTCCTCTCTTAAATTAATTGCCCACATTTCGCGTTGAGTTACAGATTTTCCTAGGCTGTATACTCTAATAAACGAAGAAAACTCTTCCTCCATTGAATGTAGCAATTGGGTAGTTTCACTATATAATCAAAGCATGGTTTTAAAAATTTCAACCGCTAAACACGTCCGCAGATTTTGGAAATATTACCTATAATTCAAATAGTGCCTGGACACTGATCTCCACCAAGCCCTTGTGATTTCATTAGGTCTGCAAAAATGGATTATACCCGAGAAACAAAGGAAAGTTATAGCCCTATAAATATGTGTCATTTTGAAAGCTCTGAGGGCGTCAATGAAACTAACAAACTGATCTGTATGCTTATGTTTGCAACCCATGATGTATGAGCTACTGGCTCATGGCAAGGAACATGTAAGGCCAAAAGCATTCAAATAATGAATAATAATAATCTATTTAATGTTGCACCACGGAAACTTGCATTCTCTCTAAGTCTCTGTTCCATACCTGTGACAAAAGGGAAGCTGTAAACAGTTAACTTTATAATTGTGCATAGGAAACATACTAACATACACTTCCTTGATACCAATATAAGTCTTGGTGCTCACACCTTTAATGATGATTTTAAGTGTTACATGCGGGTTTTAAAAAGAAACATTTCAAAATGACCTTCTCTCATCGCACGGGACGAAAAAGACAAGTAGAGCTACAAGATACATTATAGCATAAAACATTATTTGCATGATGCTTGAACATAAGGTATTATTATTATTAAGGACTTCCAATGAAACACATACAAATACATGATACAAATACAAATCCGAAATATTCAACAAGAAGCAATTAAGAAACATTATTTGTGCCTTTTACGAGTAACATGAGATATTATGTAATATAGTTTTCTCAGATTGACAACTTCTTTAAAACTTGAAACGATCAAGATGTCATTTTTTAAATTTAAGCTGCTGAAATCCTTCCAAAGTAATTGCAATTTGCAAGTTGTTGACTGGCGTCAAAAGACCAACTAAGGAAATTGAGGCTGATGCCCGTAATATACATGTAGTAAAATGTCATCCGCTATTTCTGACGAACGGGAAATCGAAAAAGCAAATTGAAACGAATGAAAATTGAATTATATTTTTTGTTGCGCACTATCATTACTGCATTCTTTCCCTTCTTTGTACCCAATGACAAAAGATGTGTACACTAAACAAATCTAAAATCTTGAGCAGATTACATGCAAAACTACATGCAAGGGTGTAAACTGAAATGACAGAGACATATAGTGAAGCTCTTTTACTGATTAGGCGGATTTGATTACAACTGGGAACTCACTCATGTGTTTTTATCCTGTTTGATGCAAATAATATTCGTCTACGAATGAGCTTTTGACAGCAATTTATGTGGTCCTGGAAAAACGCATGATTAATTTATCATTGCGAAAGCAGATGTTTAACAAATGAGTTGTAGATTGCAGAAGTTGACTGGTTCCGGTTTTTCCATTGAAATACATGATAAATAGGTTGTATCACCTGGTTTCATTAAACTGAATTGAAGCATGTTTCGTTATTTGCGGATTTGTTTCGATATATATGACTTTCTGTTTCAGAATAGAGCAAAATATGATGCTGATATTGTGCATAATTAAATTATTACGTTATACTATATACCTGACATTGTGCCACCACAATGTGTAGTATGTCATTTCGGTTATGTATTTATGGATATACTTGTATATAAATGGATAAGCTATACAATCCATTTTCATAAGAGATCTTACCACCGCCTGTCCGAAAAGTATTTCCAAATTAAATCTAATATAGAAATAATGAGCTCTTGGACAATTTTATGGGGGTTGACTGTAGTTATAACAGTATTTTGCAGTGTCAGTGGCAAGGAATTTTGCTACAACGACGACGAAGGCTGCGGTCCCAACACAGACGCATGGTCAGGAACATGTCGTAATGGGACTCGCCAATCGCCCATTGATCTTCCTTCCACTCAAAATGCTTCTGGTTATGGCATCATTTCCCTTCAACTAAAAAACTATCGTGGTTCCTTTTTCAGAATTCGAAACAGTGGTCACACGCTCGTTGTAGACTTTGTTGGAGAAAGTGGCCAAAACGAAGGCCCTTCCGCTAAAATTCTTCGTTTTCCAGATCCACTGAAAGTCACACCTTACAGCTATGGACAAGTTCGAGAATACAAACTCAGTAGTGCTCACTTTCACTGGGGAACCAAAGGGTCAGAACATTGTATAAATAAAGTTTGTTCGGCAATGGAGCTTCACCTGGTTCACTACTTAGCGAAATACAAGAGGTCAGTTACATATTTAGTAGAGCTACACCTTATATATCAGAATTGGTTTTGACTTGAACGGAGCAAAATAAATTATGTTATGATTTATTTTATTTACATATTGATTTGAACCTATCAATGATTTATACGTAACGAGATAACAATTTCAAATTGAAAGCAGATTCCTTTAAACTAACCCTTAATTAAAGTTGACAGACTAAAGCCTAAAAAGGAGGTTCATAATGGAAGTGCCTATGTCTAAACATTGCTTTGCATAAATAGGTATGTAAAAATCTAACTAAACTATTCACTGTTGCAGTCCCACGGAAGCTCTTGATTCCAAAGATCCAAATGCTTTGGCTGTGATTGGAGTACTCATAGACACAAATCCTAAGAAAAGGGAAGCATCCATCGACACCACTTCAGCGTTAGCACCGATTATCAAAAACCTGGACAAGGTGTTGGAACCAACTGAAAACCAATACACTGTGGTGAATGAGTCACTGGATCTGACTCCTTTGCTAGTTACTGAATCCCCGTTCATATTTATTCGTACAAAGGATCGTTAACCACCAGAGTGCAATGAACAGGTGAACTGGTATGTTACTCGTAAACCTGCAACTGTTCCTAAGCAAGAAGTTGACGCATTTCGAACAATGATGAAGGATTCACATGGCCAAGTACTCAATGAAAACCATCGACCTCTTCAGAGCAGAAATAATCGGGCTGTAATGCTCTCCAAAGTACTTTAGACTAAATGATAATGAAAAATCCATTATGAATGTACCCGAAAGACCACAAAAGGGCGTAAGGCTAACCTTATCTAGTGCCACAAAAACTTGGTAGTTCTAAATGAGTACTGAATGGGAACTTGATGATGCATTCCCCATTACAAGCACTTGTCCAAAAAAGACGAGTGCCTATTAGGAGTTTTAGGGTACGGGGAGCTCCGATTAAGGACATAATGAGCACCTTATGAAACCTTTCTGTTTAAAGTCCATGAAGGTGCGCAGCACTGCCTAATCATGACCTCCTGTGGTATGCTTGCAGTATGTAGCTCCTATATGCATTCAAATACCTTACTTTAATACTGAATTTACCTTAAAAACACGGAAAAAATTTAGATGAAACACAAAATAAAGTTGAGTTACACAACAAATTTACTTGCATGAACGATTAGATTTATCGGAAACGTATTCCCAAACAAATAAACACAATTAAATATAATTAAGTGACATAATAAAAGACAAAACAATACCCAACGGTAAAATTAATCAAAAAGTATTACGATTTAACAATAGTCGAAATTAGAAAGGAACAAAACTGTGTTAAGGAGTTTCTGGAATTAATTCAAGCTCATCTTCATCCGAACCATCTTTTCGCTGCAAGCGTTCGCTAGTGGACTGCTGTCGACCATCTGCATTTTGTCTTTTAGTGCTGTTAAAGTAAAATTACATTTTGTTACAAAACAACAACAAATGTTTAAATAAATTTGCTAATATGTTTCTAGAACGTACCTTCGATTAATTCGGGTTGCAGACTTTTTTAGCCAGTAATCGATAGCTTTTTCAATGTCCTTGTCCGAAGCAGTGGATCCCTTAGGGCAGCGACGAACAGCTTCTGAAATAAATGGTAAAAGAAAAGCCTTACAGTTAATGCTTAGCACTTAAATTTTTCTTTAAAAATTTCTGATGCTATTACCACAAATGCAATCCACGAACAAAGTATCTTTAAAACTTCGTTTTCCCGTCTGCCCTGCAAACGTGAAACTACGCATCAAATAATCGGTCATCAAAGCAGCGACGATCCGATAAGTTATCTGATTCGGGTTGTTTCCTCCTTTTGCTGATAAAATGCAGATCTACACAAAAACAATCAGTTTTATTAGTTTTCTCTGGAACATAGGCACATAATTACGGCGTATTAATGTCAGGCTCTTACTAAATCTTGTTTGAACCGCTTATCTTTTCGGATATCGCTCTCTGTCTTCAAAAATTCCTCCAAGGTTGTCAGAGGAAGTGAAATCGAGCTAGACGGAACAGAACTTTTCGCATCGTTTGCACTTAAAATTGTGCGTGTCATTCCAACAAAATGTCAACTTTGGCCGTAAGGATTTGCTGCCCTCGTTGCAGAGATCGTATTGCTGCAGGATCGACTAAAAACATAATTTTAACCACATTAACCAAAATGGGTTAAATATATATATCTGAGTTACTGTCAATTTCGCGCTCTTACTGTATATTGGTTCATTTGAACGGAATTGAGTAGCGAAACCAGGTTGAAACCCAAAATCCATATTCGGTTCAGCATTGGAGTATGGAAACCCGTGTGAATTAAACCTGAATGCCTCGTCCCTTTGACCACTGTCTTCGCAAACATTTTCACCAAAAACTGGATTACTTTGTTGTCCAGAGGTGAAAGGTGCCGCCATCGTTTGTGTTTTGTAAATGGTAGAACTTTTATGATTGTAGCTTGAATCAGTAATCACTGGAGAATGCGGAAAATCTAAAAACGGGATTAGAAAGTTATAATTATGTTAATTATTAATGAAAAACTACTTAAAATTTAAATTTCACTCACAAGCTCCAGGTTGGATTGGAACACCTGGTATCGTCTGTCCAGCTGGACTACACTGAAAAATAACGATTCTATTACGCAACAACAAATGCATTTATGTTTGGTTTAATAATGCTCATTTACTAACATTTGCATACGTCCTCGGAGGTCCAAAATCTGGAATACCACTACTAATTTCTCCTGAAGGTTTGACTGAGCTTCCGGGTAGAATTATTGAGTGTGTCATTTCATCAACACTCGTCAATGTGGGAGTCGGAGGAGTAGGTAATTTGTGAATTGCTGTAGCTGCTGGAAACAATTTCCTTTTCTTTGAGTTTGGTGGATTTCTGCATGTAGTGGGCTTACTAATTGGGGGTGACTCATCTGATTCTGAATGTGCCATTGACTGCGTCATTTCAGTTGCTCTCCTTCGACGCCCAACGACTTCATTTGCCGAAAAGTCGGAACCTTGTTGTGCAGGTTCAAGATCTTTCCTCGCAAGCTCGTACGTGTCTATCATAATAATAATTTTATTTTGAGTTGTAAAAATAAATGTATATCGTATATAATATAACAGCTACTTACCGTAAAATTTATTTCTAACAACATGGCCCAAGTGAGGGGACCATGTTTGAGGGTCAGGCAACATTCCTTCCTTAATTGCTGCAACCAGAACTCTTGCTGTTTTCCAAAACGGTGGCCAATAGCACATGTTATTTTGTATCCAGTTTCTGTGTATCACAGCGATGTCCTTAGTTTGCCCATCGAATTCATATATGCAAAACGACATCCTGCTAATCACGTGTGTGAAGTAATGGACACACCAAACAATGGGTCTTCTGATTTAAAATCAATGCTTTTGATCTCACTCTTGCAGCACTAATAACACATTGATCACGTGATAGTTGGTATTTTCCAATTGCAAGCAGTGTTGAGTCACACGGAATGGTGTACAAAGACGAGCTAAATTGTAACGTTTTGCCACACAACACTTTTTCGTTATGACTTTGTTGTATGTCAGTGATTAAAAAAGGAGTTCCACAATCCAAAATACAGCCATTATCTCCAAGCGAAAGTGAAAGCGTGAAATGAGCAGTTTTGAATTCAGGAACTCGAGTATCTGTAGAGTAGGGACAAGATGTGATGTTTACTTCGTTAAGCAAATTATCTTCTACTATTCTGTTATGAATCTGTTCCAATGGTCTGTTGCCGGAGCGTATTAGCTTTTTCAATTTTCCGAGATAATTTTCGAATCGGAAGGTGCTAAATTCATCTAACAATCCAAAATTAGAACTGTCATCGGTTATGTGTATCAAACAATGAACGTTGTAAGAAATGTTTTCGAGCCCATATAGTGTTGCAAAATTCTCTACGAAGTAATTAAGAAGTTTCTTTGCATATCCTAAATATGGTGCATGTAACTTCCTGCAACATAAAACTGTAACAGCAACATGAAGACAAAGAAAATGGTTGTAGTACTCGCTTGGCAGTATTGAATTCAGGACGATAGGTCCAACATATAACAAAAATGTTCTGTACTCCGTTGCTTTCCAATTTTTCAAATGAAGTAGACTTCTGGGTTTTCTTTGGAAATCCTTTGAGAAGTATGGCTTCAATTCAATTATCTTTTGGGACAAGATGTGAGTTTGGCGAGCTGAGAGCCTAAACTTGTTCAATTTTCCCCTAATCCATAAATTCAGAAGTTTTCGAACAACTCCTAAGCAAATAAGATGCTGATAGTCAAGTGGAATTTGCTGAATTATATCGATTGGTAGTCTTAAGAGCTCAGATTCGTCTTCTAAATGATGGTCTTCGTTTGTTTGGAGCCTAAATGATTCATCCGTTCGTAGTGGGATCGATAAGCCATCAAAGGTCATTCGGTGTTTATAATGCTCTCCTTCTATTTGGCACTTTGTACATGCAAAATATCCTGTGACCTTTAACATTTAGTAAAAATGCTCTTGCAGGGGCATCGCAGACAATACTATGCACGTAAACATTCACTTTTTGATTGTTGATTACAATTCCAGTTTCACTTATTTCTAAAAGTTCCTGTACCGCTATCTCTAAGAATTTGTTGGAAGATTCAGGTTTATCCGTACCGTAATATATTCCTAACACGAACGGTGGGCTCGAGGGTTTGTTGACAACATGCGCCAGTATTGGCCAAAACTGTTGGCTTGAGCTTTTTGAAATCGGTACGCCGTCCACATTTAACTGGAGTCCAATGCTTGGAAAGTTGTCATTTTCAACCACTTTCGATAAAGTTTTCACTAAAGGAAAATGACAGTAGTTTCCCGGTTTCACTTTAATTATGTTTATTTTTCTAGGTGTTTTCAACAATGATCTAGAATCTTTTGGGAGCTCGGAAAAACAAGAATGTTGCTTTAGTATATACAACAATGAATTCACTGCTCTCGATTTGATATTGTTTTGTATGGCCCAAGATCTAAGAGAATGATTGATTGATGTTTCATCCGGTTTAATGAAAAAATTAGGGTTTTGAGCGGTTTGACGAACTTCACTATTGTTTTGTACACCATTATCTATAAATGAATTTGAATAATTACTGCCTCTCCAAGTTTCTTTCTGGTCGTCATTTGTTAATGGATTTATATCAGCGGCAGTAATTGTTCTGGAGCTTTGAATTTCCTCCAACTGTTGGCTAACTAAACACTTCACTGAACTGGGTTGAATTATCTTGGTGTGAGTGGTAAACAACAACTTCGAAACTTGTAATTTTTTGTTGATTATCCTTTTGTAAGAACGACCAAGTTGTATATTACCAATGCTAGGCATGATGCAATCCGTATGCAGATGAAGTAAAATGTTATTGATGGAGCAGCCGGTGAGCATATTATATGATGTTGTTATTATGTGTATGTGGACAGTTCGCGCCGTATGGTAACTTCGAGAAGATATCAGTGCTTTTATGCACTCTCTAAGCTAGGCTTAGTTTAGTTCTCATGCAAGGTAAAATAGAAAGGTTCTGCGGGCACTAAATAACCCCTGCATAGGACAGTGCTAGTAGTACCACAATTGTAAAGTACTCGATATGCACCTGAAGCACTAAATAAGCTCTGTCTAAATTCGTCTCTGGTCTTTCGGGATAGTATTATTAAAATTAAAATAGCTTGCAATTGCAGCTTAACATACAAACCCCAGCATTTCGTTCTGAGAACACTTAAAATACCTGTATTTCCATCCTCTTTCAACTGAAAGAATCCATTTTCATAAAAATGAACGTGCATGCATATTTCTAAAACCAGATTGTGTGAAAATTTCTACCAAAAATGGTAAGGTCTCTTTAAAGCATTTTTTGTTTGTTTGTTAGACTGTTGCACACGAACTATGGTGACGACATTTCTTTAATTCTTTTCCTACAAAAATGCATTTGATGTGGAGCTGATGGATTTTTACTTTGCTCGTCCATATACACGCACTTGCACCTAGTAGGTACTTCTTGTGTGCGTTTTGGGATGTCCAAACTAAAATGCTGTCGCGGTACTTTTTTAAGGATGGTACCTCTAAGTGTGTCATGTAGTAAATGTAGAGCGCACAAGTACCCATTTTATGTGGAAACCAAATTTTGTGTTAACATTTCTCCCTGTATTTAATACAACGTTCTTACAGTAGGATAAAGTGAAGTACACATACTGCCTTAAACAATCTAAACAGTCCTACAACAAGAGTCTCACTTGAAAGCTGCAATTTTACTTCACATTAAAACGAACAAGTGTTCATTCTTAATTAGTTAGTAAAAAATATTTTTGTTGCTTTAAACATTCAGTATTCATCTTTCCATGTAACATGGTACGAACACGTAACCTGTTTACCATTTTTAGTGAATAACTGGAAACTAGTTTGCATTGTTATCATTTGTCGGAACTTCAAATTCAAAATTTGAAGCTTGAAAACATAAAAGTGTGGTTCAAATGTATGGACTGCCAGGGGCATTTTTACGGCATTACCGTCTACTGCAGGAGCCCGGTTTGCTTGGGAGGAACACAGAGATAAAAGGCTAACAGTGTGATGTCTAGGTTAATCAGTGGCTAAAGGTTAGGTGAAGGAATTTATCACGAGGTGGGTGGCAGTTTAACGAAGATGTTAGTTTTAACAGAGTTTATGGCTTACAGAATAAAGACTTTACGATCTGGAGCAGGAATGGAAAGCCTGTTTATGAAAAACAGTCACAGCTTGAACCTGCTGAAATTCAAGGAGGTGAACTGCGATATTTGCCAGAAAGGGTTCAGATTTCAGATTTCAGTTTCATTCAAGAGTGGGCTCAATTTTCATCGTAAAAAACTTGCATCAACCATTATTGGCAGTGAAATAAATACTAAATCGGAAATAGAAATCTGCGCATCAGAAGCAGTTGCATTCAACAATCGACGGACATGTGAAGTAGACCAGAATCATCGGAGCGTTTTAACAACAACACAAAAGAACAGCTTACAGAAGAGTTGTAAAAACAACAACAACCAAAAATAACATGCACGCGCTGTCAACACAAATTATGTCTACAGCGTTAAAAATGGTATGAAGCTTGTCTGCTGTCGGGAGTGCCCTGTTCCAAACTACCCTTGTGACCCATTCACAAGTCTCATTCTTAGTCCATGAAAAAGTTCGACAACTGTGATCTGTAGTCTGTGTGGTTGGTGTGAACCCACAACGGCTAAAAGTACATTGCAGAATTCGCCAAGTGTTGCAAAGAAAATATAGTTTAATCCATTTTGGAAAAGCATGTGTTCAATTATTTAGAAAATTCAAAACCATTTAAGGCGTTTTGTAGAAAATAAAACTACAAGTATATGCTCTGTATTATCAAATGTTTCGCTTAAATGTTCTCTGCTTTCAATTTTGTTTATTATGATTGTAAGACACTATAAACAACTTTAGTTATGAAATTTCGTCCTTTTTTAACATGTTTTCACCACTAACATGGTAATCTTATTAGTGTATTAGACAATCATTAGAAAATAAACTGATATCAGTTACGGTACGTGTAGTTTTGTAAAAAATTTGGCCAAACTCATATTCCGAAAATGTTCATTCCACTATAAAATTGCAATCTAATCTCGCACTACCAAGGCGCCTCTACCCCAAAGTTTGGACAGTGATTTCCAGCAGCACACGGTAGTTGATTCTACACCATTTTCCATATTCAATGAACGAGCTAACCTCAAATCTCATACAGGCTGCTTGGACTACACTTTGTTGAACTTGAAACTCTTTGTAATTCTGCACTCCATAAGATATTGTTTCATTCCAGTTAGATCTATCTGCAATTAACCCGCTTTTCATCTGCACCCACACATTCTCCAAAAACGGAATGGATTTCTCAAGTTTACCTTTCACAATCTCATCAGCCCTCATGACATTAATTTGGAAAATCCCTTTGGAAAGTCAAAACTTGCTGTTTCTGTGATTTCCCTTGATGCTTCATAAATATTTTTCTGTTGTGTGGTGCTGTTATTGATAAACACCCGTGTTGGGGCAACTGGAACATACTGAAGCACTTGTGTTCTGTTGGACACGTCCTGGAAGCAGCTCTAGATTTACAATACTTCCAGCAAATTTCAGAAAACGGGATCGACAATCGGTATTGGGGTTGCACTTGCATCAATCCCAAAGAATCCACGTAAGTCATTACAAGTCTCGCCGTAGTTTCTGCGATCACCGTAAAGTTGTCCTTTTTTCTCATATTTGTCATTCCCTTCAAAATATTTTGTATTTCGTTTGCTCCTACCTGCTCATTCTCCAGCTTACCGTGACACCAAGTTGAACAACGTAATTGATTTCCACATTTTCGGACATTTTAACAAAGGATTTGATTTCATACTTGGAGCAGGGCGGCACGCTTATCTTTCTCTGAACTCTGTATTCATTTTCTCTTTGAACCTTAAATATATTTGCCCTTCGAATCCGAATTATTTTTAATTTCTCCAGATAACCAGCTTTAATTTCATTCCAGGCATCCGTGATGAAAGGATTTGATTCCTCGTTAAATGGATTTAGGCCACTGTTAAAATTAAGGAATATCATTTGTAAAATTTCTTTGAAAACTGGAATTGAGCTGTCTCCTTCATTTTTCTTGCTGCTTCGTAGTTGTCTTCTTGCGGAACGGTTCCGTTGTTTATTATTATTTGTTTGGTTGTAATTGCATATCGCTTAAATGAGCCTTATGTCCCGTACGCCGGAACGGTTGCAGGTTAATTACAGTTGCTTCCAACCTAATTAAGTTTGCCTACACTCAACAATGGGTGCTTTTGTGACAGTTATCCAGGTTTTAGTACCATAGCTCAATTTCAGTTTTAAGGTGTTTTCAGCCAGGATTGAGTATTCCTCCGTACTGTTCAAATGCTTAAAATATTCCATATCTGAGCGAATGGTTTCTGCCTTTACTCGCATCCCAGATCCAGAAACTCTGAACTGAACACGATAGGTTATTTCGACTTGTGTCGTTTCTACCAATTGTTTCAGCTCATACGTTGTGCAAGGCGTCAGTAATAGTTTTTCATTTGCTGGAAATGCCCTTTTCGTTCGAAGCCCTTTTACAATAGTTTCATTCCAGTTGGACCAGAGACCCTCAAATGCCGTTTCAATAGCAGATTTAAGTGTTGTTGAAGAGTTTAGGGAATGATGTAAATCAGCGCACTTGACGCAAAGAATTAATGGATTCAAATTGGATGAGTTCTTTTGCAACCTCAAACTGGGTGGTTTCGTTGGCTTCCATCACAGCATCATAATATTTTTACAGTCGTACTCCCGTTGTTGGTGAAGATGGTCACTTGTTCAATGGATATGGGGCTTTTGAGAGAATTGATTGTGGCTCAAAAGTCAGATTCATCGCGGAATATCTGAAACAAATTTGTACCAATTGGAAGGAATTGTTTTAAAACGTTTTTAATGAGTAAACCATATAATCAGTATTAAAAAGTTAGGATGCAACGCACCTCTGACAATGACGCGAAGGGTCACATGGCTCAACTGAAAGAAAGTTGTAAGTGAAAGATGGATTAAATATAACAGTTGTTGTATAGTAAGGTTCGCCTACGCAATCCATTGTCTTAAAAATCCTGAAACAACTACCATACGTATTTGCAGATCGATGGGAACTTGCTTTAAATGATGATTGTGGCAGGTTGGTGCAACTGCATATATCTTTAAGCTGTACCATTTTCCCTTTAAAAAATCTTTCTTCATAATAGTCAATGTCATGCGAATGTTTGGTTAACTTTTTCTGACAGTCCTTGATTGAATTCACAATGAAATCACTAGCATAACCTTTTGTTGGGATATATTTATGATTCAGACGATGTAAATGAGTTTCCTCGGATCTGATCACGTAACCATCACCATATATTCCATCGTAAACCAAATGAGTTCCGTTTCCCGAACAGTTATTGTTGTGTACACAACTGTGCAGTTTGTAGTTTTGATAGAGCCTTTAAGAGATTGAAAATTTGTTGGCAGCGTTGTACAGGATGCTGAAGAGTTGAGCTCCAACATTTCCTACAGGATGGAAAGGAAATAAATTATATTGTTTTATTTGATACATTTTGTGTCAACATAATATCATATTTTTATAACTCACTTTGAAATTCACATCTTTAAAAAGCTGGACCTTTGCACCTTCACTGAAAGTGATGCTTGAAAGTAAAAGGAATCTCAAAGCTGCCTTCAATCCATAAACTGCCATGATTCGTTGGTAAACCAATTTGCAGTAATTCCCAAGCACTCGAAATATAACAGCTTCTCTGGCTATTGAATAGGATCTGGATGACTTTGCTTGGGAATCTTGTCTGTTTTTTATTTAGTAATCTCTCATTTCCACGTATCGTATGATCACTTTCTACATTACGGTAAATGAATGGATGTTAGGTGAAGACGTGAATTTTACTTGACAAGTTGATGTTATTTGACCTGACCTTTCAAGTGGAATTACGCATGAAGTAGTTTTGGCTGTTTCTCAAGATCATGAATGCTTCAATAAGAAATATAATTTATGAGGAAATGATGGAACGTAATGAATAAGTTATGAATGGATACTGGTCCTAATGGGTGGCTTTGCTCAATTTTGAGGAGCTCAAGCGTCATCCAGATATCAACGGTCGTCGGCGACAACTCTTTGAGAGGCAAATGCTACGATGTAGGGCAGTTTCTAACAAGAAAAAGTATCGACACAACATTCTCAATATATTTTTTAACAAGTTCACGGCATGGATCATAATAATGAATAGATCGACTGACTAGAATGTTTTTAATAACGATTGTATATTTTTGTCATGCCTCCGT
>LJIJ01001252.1:0-51193 GCA_001718145.1 Orchesella cincta
AAGAGAAAGAGATTTTTCAAATGCCAAAATCTCGCCAACTGCGCAATCTACAAGAGCTGCCTGATGGCTCGACATGACATTCCATATCTCAATTAGTCGTAATGGCGTCCGTAGTAGGAGCTATGAAATCAAACACAGATAAGAGGGCTATCTAATCAAAAATTGAATTTCATTAGCTGGGCTGTTAGTACTGGCTTTAAAAATTCCGAAAATATCAAAGTAACAGAACATTAATGGCTATACAAGCGCGTGCAATAAAGTTTTTTATTCTGCATGTAGTAAATTGCGGGTTAAGTTTTTGCATATTTTGTTAGAATCTGCGAATGCCTCTTTAAATAAGCTTTTGAATGCATACATATAAAAACCTATTTACGGGGCAAGGCCCGTCTCCTGGCTGCTAGTAATATATACACACACATAATGTAGGTAATACATTTCACTACCAACCAATTATTCAATGCAGCTGATATCAAAAGCATTCATGGGTTTACGGATGGTAAATAATATGAACCATTTTGGTTGATTTGTTAATTATATTAGTAACTGCATTTTATCTTGCCACCTAATAATTACATGAGTCTTCTCCTAGTTTAACCTAAATATGCATAACGAGTCGTGCTTGATTAAATTACATGCACTACACAGTTCGCAGACTTCAAGTCGGGGAACGCTGAAGTCTATTACTTCATCTCTTATCGTTGTGCTTTAAAAACTGGAGATCTTAACAGTAATTTGTAAAAACTAATGTGTTGTGACTTATTTAAGCCAGTTCCCATTAATAACTTCCTTCAGATAAAACGTTTAGTTGTATGTTAGATAATAAGTTTACTACCAAAGAAAATACGAAAATTTTTCTTAATTGGATAGGGTAACTCGATCACACAAAGCGTAATTTGTCGCTGGCATCGCAAAAGCATGGTAAAAATTTCAAAATTGACAGCCACAAGGTACTTTAACTTATGAATTAATGATGACATGAATAAAATATCCGTATGCTTATGGACATTTCTTAAGGATACACATATTTCATTATTAGGCACGAATTAAAGGTATATTATCCATATATTTTCATATATCCATCCAAAGGATGCTCTTGAAAATGTCACCGCCTAGTTGACGATAGCTTGGGAAATAAAGTTACTTAACCACCTCTTTAGCCATAAAACATGTATCACCGGTGGTTAAAAAAATAAGGAATCGCCAAATTTTTTTTAAGGGGTAACATTTCATGTGTATTTTAGTATAAATAATGTTTATTATACATTTTAGCCATGGCTAAATATATATTATACATGGATTATTTACATAACATTTTATGAAACCAAACCAAAGATTTTGATAAGCTGATAAAATGTTAGCATTTTTACAGACGAACTGTTAACTGAAGCGGAGATTTAACTCCTGCAGCGCTCATCCATCCAAATCTAATTGTTGATCATTATTTAGAATAAGTGAATCAAAAACTCACTCCAGTGAACTAAACTGTAGGAGACCCGAAACTGGCTAAAACTAATGAAAGCTCAGGTGATATGAATTGAAGGTAATTTCAAGGGACCTGTTAAGTTAAATCAGCATGTGTAAACGAAAATTTACCCCCGTATTGTATTAAATTGAAAGGAGCGCTTTAAAAAAATTTTTCGAAAAGTTAATAATGGTTGGTTAGGCATAAAGAGCGAAATCTGGAGACAGCACCGTTAAACATAAACATTGTCCAAAAACTACAAACTTCATTGATAAACTAGGTAAACGGATTTATTGGAAAGTTGACGCTATTATTTGTTAAGTAGTAACTAACGCGTTGGTTTGTAGTTATGAACAAAAATGGCTTTCGTAGTTCCTTGCGTTCTTACACTTTGTCTTAATACGTGGCCTAGCCGAATATACCTTTTAAGGATAGTTACTTGGAAGTCACCGTTTTCGTCTGCCACTTGTGCCAACATGTGTCAAGTAATTTTGACAAAAATGACATATGTAGGACCTTTAATACCCATAGCAATTAACAAGTATCAGACAAATCAAGCAGATGTAACATATTGCACGCTTCAGTGCAAATTGTTTTGATTAAATTGAAGCTTACATTATTGCAGGCATAAAATTTAGACTTTAAAAGTTGTGATATTAGTATAAATTAAACGAAAGACAGTTATTAACATCGCAATAAATTTAAATGAGTTTTCATTTTAAGTTTCAAAAACGCCACTAAAATACCAAGAGAAAAATAATTCAAATCAAGACTAGTTGTTCATGGCTAAATGTAAATTTGATCCACAACATAAGTTTTGCTGTTGGAATTCGCAACAATTTATGTGTGAAAATGCAACAGCAGAAGTGGCTCAGCTACTCATTGCTGAAGTAGATTCCAAGTAAAATCTGAAAACGATGGTACTGAATATCAGGCGAGTATTTCAATGCATTTGTTTTGGATAGAACCATACGTCTCTGTAGACCTTTGGGAGTGCGCCTATGGCTTTGAATTTTACGTACAATGACTGGCTTGTTTTCAGATGAAAAAGTGTTAAGGGCCTAATTACGTTTATGTTGACAACACGTATTCACAGGTTACGTTTACCCGTTCATATTTTGTTTAAACCATTTTTTAAATAAAGGATTTTTATTTAGGCTGGATATTTAAATAAAGGATTTTTACATTTAAAAAATTTTAGGCATTTCAAAAAAAAAAAAAGAAATAATTTTAATGTCAGCAGAACGATTGAATGTGTTTTGGAATTACATTAATATCGTTAAAGGGAAAACAGAGTTTCGGAATTTCGAGCAATTGGTAGCGGTCATAATGTTGCTGGGTTGGGAGAACCATCACAGAATTCTGGTGGTAAAATAAGGTTGTTGTTATATATCTCATGTTTGTAACCACAGCCTAAAAGTAGTTACATATTGTTGCTTACTTGCGAGAATATTGCACACGGGTTGAAGTGCAGGTTAGCCATAATAGCATTAACCCTCATTTTTGTAAAATATCGCGAAGGTTAGAACAATAGGGATATCCCAAGGGTCTCCTAAATGTTATTAATTTATTTACTAATGGTTTATTTAATTGTTTTTAAGCCGAGGTCTGCTAGTAAACGCCCTTAATAACTGAGTAACTGAGATAAAGGGTTGCTTCGGCTGAAAATGACTCATTGCGCTCACGCAAGGTCCCCGAATTTTGCGGGCATGTTCACAGGTGAATTTTCATTTGTTCTTCTTTTTTGTTTTTGGCTTTATTAGCAAACAAATTCTGATCAGATGTTCCGCTCAACAAAGAAAAATGTTGCTATGTTGTTACTGAAGAAGGCATTGGAGCCCTGGCGCAGTAGCGCGCAAAAATATGTATCAATTTTGGCATATAATTATGAAGTACTTATGAAGAAAGCGGAGTATAAAACCTTGCTTAGACAAATTCGCTTTAAAACTCCCTCCCATTCCCAATCACGACTCCAACTAAAGAACATGGAAAAGGGCAAATCAATAATACAGAAAAACCAAAAATGCAAGTATTACAAAAGCAGCAAATGAATGACAATAAGCGCAAAAGGACCTCCCAAGCGCAAAATTCCCACTAGGGTCAATTCGCCGGTAACCCTATTAAGGGAATTGGGACGTATTTGCATTAGTCAAATTGTTAGACGTATTCCATTCATGGCATTAAACCACTCCTCAAATGTACAAATCAATAAATCTTTTGATATTCGAATTTTAAGGCTAAGGATAAGTTTTTATTGCTTATAAAGCATAAAAATTACATAAGGGAAAATTTGAGTTTCGCTTATTAGAAAATAATAATATTTTAAATTGATTTGCTGTTTGAAATCTGACATTTAACCTATGCATATGCAGGAAGTATCAGCATGAACTGCAATCCCAAATAACAATTTGTAATTAAGTTGTTACCTAAATTTTTGTTTCTATTTCAGGGAAACTTCCATTTTTCAGAATTATGCTAAGGCTGTGTGTTAGCCGTTTTCGCTGCTTCTTCTTCAGGCAGCATGTCTCACCAGCCAACGCGGGTGGCATTGTACGTTAAGATTACATTTTAAACATTACATTGTAACTTTACAAAAATACTTTCGAATGAAAAAATTTAATTTGCATTTGAAACTAGCTTGAAAAAAATTTGTAGCGAAACACTAAACTGTTTAGTATCGGTTTCGTTACAAATGAGAAATATACAAGAAATTTTTTAATTTATTTAGATAAAAATACATTGCAGCAAAGTTTCTTTAGACAGCAAAATACGTCTGAGTCAAAACTATCTTATGATACATACACACTTATTTAACGACTAGCCACGTCAGTTGGTTTTGAATGGCGCATGGCAATTAGTACTTGTCATTGTAGTGTTGTTGATACACGGAGTATTACCAAAAGCATAATCCTTGCTTTGAATAAGAATGTTTCTATTTTAAACAGTGGGAATTGTAGATTTAGTTTACAAAATAAGGATCTGACATTAAGTAAATTAAGTAAGTTTTGATCGCTTGTAGTTTAGAGACCAAAACGGTACATGGACTGGCCGAAGTGGCTTATTCAAAAGGCAATGCATTTATGCGTGCCTACAAAACAAGTTATATTAACTTAACACATTTGCAAAATCTTCAATATGTATCGTTTTCTCTTACAAGTTAAAAAACAGATTACTAAAATCGACTTCTTGACATGACTTCTCGGCGTGCAAGTAACCGTGTCGGATTAAAAAAGCCACAAGTTCCCCACACAGATTCAGTTGGCGAATCAGAAAAAGCTATCGCTTATTTTTTAGGAAACACCAGTTCGTCCTGGTGGTTTGAAATTTTTTTTTGAAATTGAAAGTTTGAAAAAGGTGGTAGAGGTCAAGTCAGCGTAGAAAAGTGCTTTTAGTTTGGCAGCAGTTTGTTGTCAAGAAATTAAGTAAGAAGCGTGTATGCATTTGTGGTCAGATCAAGTAGTGCAAAAAATTGCCATGTAAATGGATGTGATTACTTGCTGTTGAGTGTATTGAAATTGTAATAAAGTTGTTAAAAGTTGTAAAAAGTGTCTTGCTGTACTTTTACGTATAGAACCTGAATAGTATTCTTAGTTTTTAACAAGTGGCGCAAGTCCGTGTGAAGCAATTTTGAAGAATCAGATGTCTTTATAGAGTAACAAGCGAGGACGCAGTGAGAGCAAGCTTTGCAACGACAAGTGCAATAGCGAGATCCTAGATCAAATCGAAGATGATGAATGATAAACGCGGAGACGCGCGAGAGAATCAGCACTTCTTTGCGGCGAGGGCGCAGAGACACATGGAAGAGGTTACAGGAGCTTGATGAGCGAATTAACGGCAGCTAATGGCAAGAGAATAATGCACAACGGAAGAAGAATTTGATGAAGAAATTAGATGCGGTAACTCGTTATTGAGAACGACTTTGATCGAGTGAATGGGCCATAGTAAGACATACTGATCCGGCGAGAATGACGGTTGGGAGCAAACAGAAGGCACTGCACACACCGAATCTACAGTACGAGAGGATTCTGGCAAGCAGCACACGTGGAATCAACAGCATCATCAACACACATACAGACGTCCAAACGATTGAAAAGTGAAGAAGTTTTGGAAAGGCAACGCCAAAGGAACTGGATTGCATTTCTGGAGACAGTTTCAGTGACTGTTCATGAAGATGAAATCAATATGCGCTGAGAGAAGTATCAAGTATTCTCCTACAATGCACAATTTGGTCGTCCACCAGCACGGGCCAGCAGTTTGAAGTTACCCGACCATTAGCCAGCCAACTGCCAGAAGGTTGTGAAGTACCGTGCAAAGAAATGTTTGGGCAGTGATGAAATACTTGTGGAAGTGTTATGTACGAGAGCTAATTGGATTGCGTCATCAGCAACAATTCCAGTAGAAAGGGATCATTCGCGCAATTCAGCAAGCAATACGAACTAAACATGGAAACACAACTGAGATCATATGATACATTAGGGAGTGAACCGTCCGACAAATATGCAGGGACAATGCTATCTCCTCTTTTGGAGTCATCCTTTGCCGTGAAGACAATCCTTCGTTTGTGGGAAAGAAGTCGATCTCAGTGGAGTCAATGGTGAGAACGAGCTGCAAAAGCTTGATGAAAGTTTATACGCACGGCGACGTGAACAGTGAAGAACGGATCAGCTAAGCCCCAAAAAAAATGTTAGGCGATTCTCAACGTTCAAGAAGAGAGGAAGTCTATCGTCCAAGAAAGAAAGATTACGCTTCAACAACGTTGATATCCCAACAAGCAAGCAGATCTGTTCAAGTGACAAGGGAGTGGCCACAGGTGTGAAGTGGCATATTCTGTTCTGAAAACGCATGGAGAGTTCTGCGGTGCCAAAGGACAACATGATGACAAATGAAGAGAAGTCAATAAAAGAGTTCGAGATTGTTCGCTTAGTTTCATTTGTAATTCAAGAAAGGACAGCGTGTCAGAATGAATGTGCAAGAAGAAATTGAAATGCCCCCGTTTGTCAAAGAAAGACATCACCGTCGTCATGTGTTTTCAAGCTTAACAATGATGATAAAAAGAGTTCCGGAGAAAAAGAGTTGCCCTGTAATGAAAGATTCCAGTAATAGATCATCCGAGAGCAAAGGAATAACATTTCTCTTTTGTCTAACCATGTCAAGTTTGGATAACGTCAATGTTGAGACGTATTAGTGAAGTTGAATGAATAAAGACGAAGAACCGTGTTTGTTCGTGCAATTTGGACCAGCAGTATCCAAGCATTCATATGTGACATCAGAGCAGGGGCAGAAGTATTTGAAGTTGCAGAAAAAGATTGAAGCTTCGATGGCTCATGGACTTTTTGGAGGATCTGAGACCTGTGAACAACTGCACAACGTGTATGAAGTTACTGTGAGTGGCCTGCAAACAATGAAGAAAACTATGAAGCTCACAGTAGCTTGAACAAAAGAAGATTTGTGTGGAGTCTCCGCTATACCTCTTTGGTGTATGGCTTGATGAGCTCGACCAATAAGCAAACATCATTATAACTGATGTGGAGTTCAGAACGCAACGCTGGCATCCATCTTCTTGATTGAGCCAAACGTTGGAGGAGAGCTGTTAACGGGGAAATATATTTGCCACGATGAGCGGACCAAGTAGCAGTGCAAACGACGTCACCGCGCTCACAAGCTTCAATAAAACCTGCCAGCGCAAAATTACCTGAACTCTATGTAACCCGCGGAAATCAAGCCATGGAAACGGGGCTTGTTTTCCTTTCTTTAATGCCTTCTAAATCAAATGCTATACCCGTTGCGTTTAAGAGTTATCGCATATGTTTCATGTTAATATTCGCAAATTCTGCTCAAAAGATTGGGACTTTCAAAATCTTGCTAAATCAATAAAATCACTGCTTATGAGTGACATAATAGGGGGAATTCACATCTAAAACTGGCTGGAAATGAAACGATTACCACTTGACTTCAATAATAGTTCAAACATTATTTCTACACAATCGTTTTTTGGAAAACGCAATTGGAGCAGTGCCTGTAGAGATCTACGGAAAGTAAAACGTTGGCGGGCAAATTCCTTTTTAATGTGTCCACTTGCCTAGCAGCAATAACAAATCTTTATCGCAATGCTTACTGGCATTGATTGTTTGCAATGCTGCAAATATTGTATCTCTGCCAGTCTTTGTATACGGCCATGTCTATTCATATACTACAGTTCTTTCTGATAAACTCCACCATTCTTTGATTACATTCAGTGTTGCTTATATGGCTAAGGCGAAGGCTCGATAAGGCACATCTGACTGCCTGGTTCTCTATATTGTCTTCATGGTAATGTATTCCTGTGCAATACGAGCCTCTACTTAATTCTGCAATACTAGTAAATTTTTCCGTCCATTTGCGAGTTACGATAAAACGATATTCTGGGTGCATCTGCCTCAATATCCTATCAACAATTATTTGCTCGTCACTTGAGTCGCCTAATCTATCATAGAACTCCTTGATTACCAGGATATATTGTGTCAAAGGCTCTCCAGTGCCCTGTGTTCTTTTTTCGAGTTCCCTTTAGTTCATCATAATATCCTGGTGGTTGAAACTCATTCCTGAACAGGCTTATGAAATCGTCCCATGTATGATATATTGTCGAATAAATAAAAACCAGCTATATGCTTCTCCTTTCAAGGCAACAGGCAATACCTGACTGATTATATCATCATATTTGCAAGCCTTAGCTAATTTATATCGTTCTAGCTCCCTAACAAAATCATAGGCGGTTTTATTTCATGCACACCTGCATAAACGGGTATATCAATATCTAAATTCAGACTATTACCTGACATTTTTGCTCCGCTATCAACATTAAATGTACTATGTATCCTCTCATCTAATGATGTACGCTGAGTCTGTTTATGCTTCAACTCACTTAACATTTTATACAACTCCTGCATATCCTGATTCATGCTACTGATTGTATCTGAGCCCAGTGAAATGTTCGCGCTATTTTGATCTGACACCATTTTTATTCTTACTTATCTTCCTGAAAACTGATTGGATGATTTCAAAAAAATTGAACCTTGATTAGCTTGGCAAAATTCTATCCCGGTCGAGCCCACAATTGTAACGTCTCTGGTTACGTAAAGGAATATTATGCTAGATAATATTACAATGATAAGAGAAATTTAAAGAAAATGGAAAGAAAGCTACTTTATTCAATGAAGTAAATTCATATCACATCAATTACATAACACATCCAATCAGGTAAAAGTACGAAGCTACATGTCCAGTAAAATATCCCTTTCGATTCTAAGATTGACATACAATATCAATCCCCACGAAACCTTACAAAGGCATTCGTTCTTTACCGACATACAATGTCAAGCAGAGTCCTGAACCATTACGAAGGCATCAGAGCGACTGAGCCCGGAAACGGAGGAGCTTCCCCCTTTTATACTCTGAGCCTCCTCATTTACGCAACGTATTATAACAGAAATAACAAATATTAATGCAACCAAAAGCTAGTTGCATGCCAACCCAACAACACCCATTACAAGTTTTATGCACTTTCCGTACTTTATGTACTTTCTGGTTTTAGTATTATTCATTTGAGGAGCTCGAGCTAGCGACATAGTGGAAATGACGTCTGATTTAATTAATTTGGAGTCCCAGTTGGAGAGTCCTAATTTGGAGCGACGGTCTTACAAACCTTAGCCATAATATTGTTTTAGCAATATCAGGATTTACCCATAATTGTGTTTAGTGATTTGAGAATAAATAAACAAGTTTTGTTAGTTCAGACTTTTCGGGCCATTACTTTGTCAATTATTGAAACATCCTACAATTTGGTTCATTTGGGAACCTTGTCCTTCGGATTATATTTAACTTACATTTGAAGTAATTTCAGTAATATCAATATTTGGCGCCCACACGGAATATGGGGTAAAACATACCTGGTCACCAACCATGGCGCGGTCAGGTATAAAATGGTTTCACCGACGGTATATATGAGCCGGCCTGCGAGCAGCTCATAAATATTTTTATCATTTGATTTACATGAAAAGCAGTTTTCTAGGTTGAAATTTAGTCAACGACCCAGTAGCACCGTTGAAACTTTTTGAGAATGCCCTCACAAGAAGTCCAGGGTTGCTCTTTGTCCCTCGGATCAAAGTTTTGGGCCAAAAATGAATATTTGTACTTCCAAAAGATTTTGGCCACCAGCTGCAACTTGGTGGTCATATGTCAGGTAAAACAGAGCTTTTTAGCTTCAATTCACCACCCTCAGATAAGGGGCAGCTGGTGGGCATCCGTCGCTCATTGCCGCCGTCATTCAAAAAGAATTAAAATATAAGGAACCATCGTGTTCCTTGTGTTCCGCAGCGTTCTAATTTTTACGATATAAATAATTATATTTCTAGTTCGTATAATCATTGTTTGCTATACCATATAAATGCGATTCTTTGAACAATTGGTGCGGACTGTGGCAATAAAAACGACGGACATTTGTAACAGATTTGCATAATTGTGGGTGCATTTGTGCCTGGTTTTATATTATCGGACAGCTACTTTTCTGCTTAGTAAATAGACGAGACCAAGAATGGTTTGTTAAGTTGTGAACGTTTTTTCTTTGCAGGTATTCCTGCTTTTAGTACGGACAGTAAAGGAAGTGAGTATTTTTTTTAAAAATATTTATTTACTATAACTACAATTTAAATTTTTTTCGTTTTTTGTTTATTAAATGTATATGTGTAATTTATAAGTTCCACAAGTTTGAACTGAGGCTAATGTCGTGACGTAGAGTGCCCTACTAGTTTTTTACAAAGTAAATTTAGCGTAGCCCATATATTAGCTTCACGTATATACTAGATTTCTAACGCTGGCGAAGGAGAATTTAAGCATTTGCGTAAACGGAAATTGTATTATGGGAATAAAATGAAAGAAGCGCCTCTTGAAGAACAAAAAGAAATCTTAAACTTAAAAATTAATTCGGATATGTCCGTCAATCGGTAAGAAATTTTTATCTCTCTTTCAGTACGGCAAAATAAAAACATCACGGACGAGATAGTCTAAAGATTACATCAGTATTTCTGTATTGTTGGATCACGTTTCGTACTTAAATAGTATATGAATAAAAATTGTTACTATGGGGTTTTGCCCTACACAATTTTAAAAGTTTTTTTTTGTATTTTTTAGAACAGTGTATTGATTTCCATAATCGTTGCGAAGAGTGGGCTTTACGTGGTGAATGTTATGACAACCCAAAATACATGCTAAATAACTGCAGAAAGGCGTGCGGAGAGTGCCTCAACGGTATAGCAATTGACTTGTTTTTGTTCTGATTCAAATTAAATAAGTATATTACATAAATACAAAAAATAGTAATACCAGGTTAAATGTTGCATTTATCTTTACAAACTATATTTTCATATGTTAATTAAGCTTTATTCCTTCTGCATTGCATAAACACAAACGTTTCAATTCTGAATGTTTTTAGGCGGTTACAAAAATTCTATTTTTGAACGAGTAGTGGGAACGGCTGAATGTAAATTTTGGAAGTTAATCGAATCGTTAGCATCCTTTACCTTTCCATGAGTTTTGTTTAGACAAACTATAACAAACTGATTGTTCTATAAGACATAAAATAAATGCGTCTCCAAATTATATTTTGTTCACGCTGTGTGGACGAAGTCTGTTTAGAAGAGCACCTCACTTTTAGAAAATGGAGATCCACTGATTAAATTAAATTTGTGAATTGTGTCTTGGGAAAAACTAAGGTTAACATGTATGGCGACGATTTTACTCAATCGTACTTAGCTACACATCAAATTTTGAAAACTAGACGTTAGCGAATGAATTGCTGCAGATCTTGGTATGAGTTGTATGTATAAACAGAAACAAAAACATTAGTACAGAGGTTCTACGGTGAGTGTACACGGGAACACAAATGACTATATTTTTGAACTCGAGCAATTAATATAAAACTATCCATGTAAAACCACAAATCTGGTGGACGTCTTCTGGCATAGTTTATTGGAACGTCTTGTGAAAAATCGACGGGTTTGGACGCCAAACAAAAGAAATAAAGACTACCTACCTAACTTATGTTGTAAACCTGGGCAGTTCTCACAGCCACCAAGTAAGTAGTAGTGGTAAGACTTACCTAAGCCCTGAATTCGTGCCCTCTTATTTATTGATGAGTCTAATCGTCTCATATTTAGGTTGTTGTTTCGATAGTCCCCGATAGGCCTGAAGGAATATCGACAGGTGCCTGGTGCCTTAGGTGCCTGGAAACCGAAATACTAGACTGGAAATTGTAACAATGCACAGTGTTTAAAAATCCCCTAAAAACGGCAATGCAAAAAGTTTATTTTTATTTTCTACTTTCATAATAACTTTGACGCACTGAATCGAATGGTATGCTCAGTTTTGTTCTTGCATGCCCAATACGGGATTCATGGCGTCTTGAATAAAAAACAAAAAATAATTTTTATAAAGTAAGTTCATGAAGTTCAGAAACTATTAGAATTATTGTGATACTATCTTAAACCCTTTAGCGTAACTTTTGTAGAAAATTTGAGGAAATGTAATTGGTCATTTGGTCAAAAACGAGAAAAACTGAAAAATTAAATCCACGTTTGATTCGCTGTATTTCAGACATTTCCAGACATTTAACTATAAACGTAGAAGAGTAACGGAAAAATTCATTATGCCTTATTTTTTAAATAAGCCTCAAAGTGCACAAAGTTAATAATGAAAATAATAATAATAAAACCCTAGGCACACTTGTGAGCCCTTTTGCCCATTTTTTCAAAACAGCACCCAGACGTAAGATAAAACTTGCTTATCAACCCCCCAATTCCCCTTCACCCAAAAAATCTTCAAATAATCAATAAAATTCGTATAAGGCACTAAATTCAAAAATAGGGTTGCTTTGATGGCGCTGAAAGTTTTTATATTTTACGCAGAAAAACATGGAATGCATCATTGGAACCGGGAGACTTTGATCAACAAGCGCATGCTGTTTGATTGTGTTCACAATAAATAGATCATATTCGTTTTTGCATGGTAATATGACCAATTTAGGTGATTTTCTTAAAAATTACAATAGTTTGTGTCCCTCCGGAAAGAATCCAAAAAGGTATATACGGCCACCAGGTATGTTTATGATGATAAGGAGTCACAATCAGCGCGAACGACATGGATTTTTAGTTAAGATGAATAACCAAAGTTCCTCGAGCCAATGAAAAATGACCAAATTTCAGTATTTTGGGATACACTAAATCAAAAAAAGGGTAATTTTGGTTGAAGCTGGAAGTTTTTATTATTTACACAGAAAAAATGCAATACACCATTAGAACCGAAAGGCTTTGCGCAACTAGTTTGGTTGGGTTTGGTGTTTGGTTTTGTTTTCAACAAATAGATCCTGTGACAAGATATAGTCTACCCTCTGGCACAGTTTTCAATTGCATTCCATAGCTTCAAAAATTGTTAAATTCTTCATTAGTTAGGTGTAGATTAATTTTCTTTGTAAATAATACTATAATTAATATTTTAGACCTGTTACACAATTGGTATTCAACTATGTATGAAGAATTATGAAGTATCTGTGATGTAAAAATGTTTTTTACGCAGCATGTTATTTGGGATGCGTAGGAGAGTCTGCTAAGATTGAATCTCACTACCCCAGAGCTGTTACCGCTGAATGTAAGTACAGTTAACTTCATTAAATTTTTAAAACATTAATTTTTTAATTTTTGCGATATCTTTCGAAAAAGCCTTTATTTGTAATTTCTGCGGAGAACTTATATCGAAGAAACGTTTATGTATATTTTAAATAAAACTAATAGTTAAACATTAAAACCTGGAATTTAAACAAATAAACTGAAAAACTGTAAAGCGAATTAAAGAATGTTTGAAATACACGCAAATATTTTACCATATTTCCATATCACATTCAATGGGTGTGACATTCTTTGTAATAAATATTTCCTGTCATTCACAATACTTCCTGTAACTATATCCAAAGTTTCTTTGGATGCCTTTTTCCCTCGTTTTTACTTGAGAAGGCCACAGACCTCGCACAATTAAGACAGTGGTATCCTTAAAAACACGGCCACATTTAGTTAATACTTGCTGTGTTCTTTCTATTTTTCTTCCTTCCGCACACTGCGATCAAAACAGGCAAGACAGCCAGCCTAGATTGTCGTCGATTTTTACCATGATTTTAAATACAATAATAAAGTCCAATTTATTTCATGGTTTATATTATGGATCATATTTTCTACTACGACATAACCAGTGTCCGACGCAAAACATGGTTTAGATTTTAGTGTGTATTGTCTCCCTGAAAATATGATCCGGATCGGATCGCAAATTAAACTTTTTGTGAAAAACAAACGTTTTCGGGGGTCCTTTTGACTGTAGTGCAACGCACAAGTAAACCATGAAACAAATTGGACCCAGCAATATTTTCATAAGAACAGGCACAAAAACTGGAATATGTGGCATAACGTTCATGCCTTTAACATTGTATTTAAAATTATGGTAAAAAATCGACGAAAATCTAGGTTGGCCGGTCTTGCCTGTTTTGATTGCAGTGTGCTTCCTCTTTCCAATTATTTTCTCTTATTTTTTATCTTTCTCCTTCACCTTTCTCATATTACTCGTAATCCCAGTTACACGTTCCATTTTGAAGGTTGATTAAATTGGCTGCTCCGCAGCTTTCAATCAATTTTTGCACAGATTCGAGCCTTGTCTTATGTTTGCTTTTATGTAGCATTGACCTCATTTCTTTAAGCCACCATCCTAGGGATCTTTCGATAATTGTCGACGTAGTGTGTCTGTGCGATTGGATAATTATTTTTATATCATTACTCGAGACACGGTAACTTTCCAAAGGTATTATTGAAGAATGCTTCAATGATTCAATAACTACTTATTGTCCATCTGTTAGACAGCATTCCTTAGCGTATAGCAGGTATAAAACATGCGAAAGTGTATGTGAAATAGTTTTTTCATAAATTCCAGAATATCCTTGTTATTAATTATTTGTACATGTAAAAATGGAGCAAATCTTTTAGCCATCTTTTTTGCCTACCCTGGTAAAAGGTTTAAAAAAAAATTTAATGGAAAAATGCTCATAGTAAAAGCTTCGGCACTACAGGTTCGCTACTGACTAACATGAAGTGGATGTCAAAGTTTGGAGGAAATCCATGAGTATCACTCGCGTCGCACTGGTTAATTCCTTTCTAAAATTGATAAGTACGGGGTTTTATTTTGACCCATGATTGCTTCAATCGGTACTCTAACTCTAACTCTAACAAATTTTCTACAAGAATCACTCACAGAAAGAGCTCACAGAATTTTTCCCCAAACGTCTACAGCTTGAATTGAAATAGAAAACAAAGACCCTGTTATTCGGAACCGAATCCAGTTGGAACGATTGAGTTGACGTTTCTTAAACCAAAGCTACAGGCTTATGAAGTTTCAAATTTTACATAAGATGCGTAAAATGGTACCCGCGTAGCTGATTTACTCGATGAGCGAGCGTGTATGTGCAAACACGCTGCGTACTGAATCGTACCACTTCACGCAAACTGACTCACTATAAAATGTTAAATTTCTGCTGTCAAACATCTTGCAGAGATTCTGATTGCAGCACGTACTTTTTATACAAATAAGTACAACAGTTGTGTTGATTTATTGCCTAGTGTGTTGTACAATTTATGTACTAGGCTCCTTGCCGGAAATCTGTTAAGTATGGAATTAGTTGATAAGATAGTTTTAAGTTTTGGAGAAAAACACGGAGTTATGAATATGACCATTTCTAGACCTTTCCGTCCTTTTCACCTCTATCTAAATCTCTTCCATCTTGATATGAAATAAAGCTATGTATTTATGATGTGTGATTCAGTGTCTTATATTCTCAATGTACAACTTGTCTTTGGATTGTAGGAAGAAAATTCTAAAAATTTAACTTCTAAAGCATTTACTTCTAAAATGAAACTTCTAATGACAAGAACCTCGATATAAAATAACTTCGAAAGCACAAACATTGAATTTTCAGATTTCAATTTTTCTACCGAATAAAATGTATTTTGAAAATATTTTGCATTGCTATATATTTAACATAATTCTAATGTGTTTTAATTCAGGTAGTGCAACTAAGACTCAAATACTCTATTTCACTTTATATATCAATGCCAAAAGGCTGAGAGAAAACTGGGGAAAGTAGTCTACTGAGCCACTAATACTACAGCGGAAATATTTTAGCCTGCATTAAAAGGTAGTACAATTGCAAACGCCATTTTTTCCTTAATTTCCTAAACGGCACTCAAGTTTTAAGTGTCTGACTGTTTGTGTGGGAACTTGGGTTGAAAACGCAGGTAGATGGTGCTACTAGAATGAGTCGTAACAATAAATATCATTTTTCTGAAAAACTCGTATAGTTAATATGAAAGCACTACATTGATGACTAGTCATATTAAAGTTCCTTAGTTTAACACATTATATATATAAAAGGGCTGCAATTATTATTTTTCAAATGGAAATATTTTTTCAATGTCCACTTTCATTGCTTAGAAATAAATTTTGAAAATTCGATGTTTGTGTTTTAAAAGTTTTGATAGAAGTTTTCGTTTTAGTAGTTTCGGCCATTAGAAGTTATCGTCGTTAGATATTTCGTTTTAGCAGTAAATGCTTTATATGTTAGCTTTAGAAGTTACTTCCGGACACGTCTTTGATTCATTCTATTCCTGGCTCTATACCTACTTAAATAAATTTCATTAAGTCCAAATACATTTTCCGCTCATCTACATTCACTTATGTACTCAGAACACAAATTTCACACTGGATACTTCGGTTTTTGTCCAATTCACCCTAACGGCTTCATATTCTCATAAAACTTACAAAATGGTCACGAACAATACGTTAAACAAAACACTAGTGTACATTCTGTAGCTCCTACTGCTACAAAAACATTTAACGGTATGGACCCTTTGATCAAATTTTAATTATGACGTTTTTACATACAGTATGCCAGGACAAATACAGCAACTGTACTGCATTGGCAGCGGAAGGGGAATGTTATTTTTTTAACTTTGAGTGGATGCGAACTAACTGTAAATTTTCGTGCAAAATCTGTGTTCCAACACCTGCACAGCTTTCTTCTACCACAGAAACTGCGGTTTCGACTACGGAACCAGGTAAGCTGAAAGCATATTTTTTGAAAAATAATGAATCCTTTATTAAACCATGCCGAAAAAATTGGTCGGGTACCAATTGGTGTGAGTGGTTGTTTTTTGTGGTCGTTACGTCAGCAAATGTTGTGTAAATATAACGTGCGTGGCATCCAATTATGTATTAGATGCAAATGACTAGCCAGTGCAGTTATTGACTTTAACATGATGCTGGTCTAACGTTCAGCCTAACCCATTATGCAAAAGAAAACCCAACTGGCAAGTTATGTGTGTGTAGCAATAACATTTATGAAGCAAACAGTTATACTGTTTAACAGCGTTGGAAATGATCACTACTGTAACCAAAAACGGTCAAGCAGATAATTCATAGCTATCCTTATTACGGAAAACTCATATACATCGCTCTTGCGGTAACCTTTTTTCAGTTACCCTGCTCACAGTGACCGTTCTTCCAATCTGGTCGTTAAAGGTTTTGCCGTTTCTAGGTTTGAAGTTACCATTTTAACACGTATTATTGGTAGTTGGAATAATTCTTTAATTTGGAAATTGTATTAAAGTACATTAGTTTTAAGCCATTTTGTCCATTTTTAACTTGAAGTCCCGTAACCTGTGAATAACAGTTGTATAGTATCAATAGTTTCTGTTATAAATGAACTATGGAAAGCTATTAATAATCAGCATCGTCTAGTTTTACTAGACAGTATAAACGACCTGTACAGAAACAGAAATTTACATGAGAATATTACTACGATCAGTATGTCGCCTATTTATAAAAAGGGGGACAAATCACAGCCAGGTAACTATAGACCTATCTCGCTGGTAAATACCGGACTAAAACTTATAACAGTTTTACTGCGTAACCGACTAAATGAGTGATGTGAAACAAACAATACTATCTCAGAATATCTAGCAGCTTATCGCAAGGGCTTCAGTTGCGTGCAAAATATCTTTACCTTAAATGCTATTTTGCAATCAACTCTTACTAGCACAAAAAATAGCTATTTGCTGTTTTTGTTGATCTTTCCAAAGCGTTTGACAGCATACCACACGTAAAACTTTGGAAACGGTTGATTGGATATAGGCATTAGCTCAAAATTCCTCAAATGTTTGATTAAAATGTACTCTCAGATATTTTCAATTGTAAAAACACCATTTGGCAAGAGTAACAGTTTCCCCACTGAAAAATCTGTTCTACAGGGTGAAAGTTTAAGCCCTAAACTATTCACTCTTTCCATCGTAGAGTTAGTTAATAAACTTCACAAATCCAAGATTCCGCACATCCCAATTGGGAAAGCAAAAATCCATGTTTTTTATACGCAGACGACATAATTATACTCGCTACAAATGCTATAGACTTGCAAGACAAGATTAACATAATGAGTGAATACTTTAACTAACAAAATCTGTTAGTTAACCTTGATAAAACCAAGGTAGTCGTTTTTCACACAAGAAAGAGAAAAAAACATATTAAACTAAAGATATTCTATAATGAAAATATCTTGGAACACGTCAGTAAATATACATACCTAGGAGTGACGTTTTATGCAAATCTAAACTATCACAAAACTATGGATGAGTTCCTCCAAAAATCGGAACTGGCTCAGAAAAATCTATTTGTTCTGTTCTGCAGGTCCAAAATGCGTACTCTGGACAGCAGACTAAATTGTTTGATGTTCTAGGAAGATCAGTACTATTTTATTGGTCATGTGTTTGGGCAACAAATTCCACTGTAATTAACCGTATAAACGATTTCCAAACACAATTCCTTCGGAAGCTGTTTTTACTCCCATAAAAACACCGAAATGGTTCTTAAGGCTAGAGACGTGCAGCGATAAAACTAAAAGTAGCCCTAATTAAAAACCTCTTCAAGTTTAGACCTCGGATCCTTAATAAACATCCAGACTCACTCATACATCAATTCTACAATAACCTAGTAACAAACGAGTAGTCAGTCCAAATGTAAGCATAACTGGTATCGAGAACTCTGTGAGATTGGATCAAGATGTGGACTCATTCCCTACATACAAAATCCAGCACAAAAGTACAAAACATACAATGAGCAAATTCAGGAAATTTACCTGATACATAATAAGATAAGAGCCAAGTCAATTGAGATAGACGTTGCAAAAATGCAAACCAGCACATCAATGCATAATTAGAGAAATCTAAGAACGTACATAAGACGCGAAAAGTTCTTTAATTGTAATTGGTCTGATGTACGGACAGTTGTGCAGCTCAGAGCTAATCTAGGTCAACTCACCCACAACAAAGACAGTTATAAACTTGGCAGCTTAAACAATTTCTATGATGCCAATGTAGATGACGTTTGTAATCTGTGCAAAACTAATGTAGAAAAAAATTTCCATGTGATGTTCGAATGTAAACATTATAGCGTGTATAGTGCGCGTGAGCGTATAACCCAATTTCTCGATATGTATGAAACACCAAAAACTATAAGAATATGAAAGTTTCTTTAAAATTATGAATGTAAACAAGCTAAAACACACTACTATGTATGTCAACACAATGTTAAAACATAGAGCAAATAACCTCAATTAATTTTGACAATACTGTAACATAATACAATGATTATGAATTGTAAGGGCTGCGGCCAACCAATTTTTGAATGAATAAAACAATATTATAATTTGTAGCATTAATAGTTGTATATAAAGTTACAGATAGATAGACAACATAGCAGTAAATTAATTGAGACCACCATCATAACCATGTCAGGCTTCGTAGGACTTCCGTATTATTGTTTTACCAGATATTGTGAGTCTGGAAATAAATAACTTTTTCTGCGAATTGACTAATCAAGACAAAAAGTTCATGCTACTAGCAAAGGCTTAAATCAATGTGAAATGGTATATAAAATTTAGGCAAAATTAGTTGGTTACCTCTGAAATGAATTCTTCGTTAGAATCCTAGTAATAATTGGATCGAGAATAACATGAGGTCGCAGTAAGACAGCGTTGCCAATGTCACCCATCTATACTTAACCCACTGTCACCTGAAGTCGTCCAACAATGTTATGTACTTTATATAACCACATACAAAGCAGCCATTTGGTTTGAATGTATTCAAATACGTTTATTAGGTTATTGTTTGCTATTGAGACTAATAAACAATTGATAGGTGACCTATCCTAGCCGGCTTAATACAAGGTAGATCACATACTAGATGACTGTAGATGACATAATCAGATAGGCGGCATTCGCACCAGGGCCGATACTACGGTCGCAGAAGGTGTCACACGCCTGACAGGCCGTACCGCAAACAGGTCGTACCACACACAGACTTTCAAGGGGAATGAATTTCGGAAATAAGTCAGTTTGGATATAACAATTTTAACGAACGAAATTCGGGGTTTTTTGAGTTGCATCGTGTAGTCTGTATCCAAATTAACTAGGAAAAAAATCAGCAAAAAAATCATCAACTAATTGTTTGAAATTTTATTCAAAAACTACCAAAACCTATGATTTACCAACGTTTCGGTGTCTCAGTTAGTTTGCACCTTCCATAACTTTTTTTCCTTAATACAGGACCTGTAACAACCGTTTAGGATCATAATGCCGTTGGAACCAAGTGGTTATCGTTAATGCAACTCCTACAATTAAATATTGAGTGTGACCACTTTTGAACTATCTGCACAGTGTCGTAGATTTCAACACTTTTAGCCACAAACATTAATGGGTTAAAATACACATAAATTTGAAGAATTAGCAAATTAACATAAAACTAAGCATATTGACGTGAAATATTGTGAGAATTTCAATGCGACTATCTAAAAAGTACGAAAAATCACCACGTTTGTAAGTTTTTCAGGTAGTCGCATTGAAATTCTCACAATATTTCACGTCAATACGCTTAGTTTTATGTTAATTTGCTAATTCTTCAAATTTATGTGTATTTTAACCCATTAATGTTTGTGGCTAAAAGTGTTGACATACGACACTGTGAAGATAGTTCAAAAGTGGTCACACTCAATATTTAATTGTAGGAGTTGCACCAACGATAACCACTTGGTTCCAACGGCATTATGATCCTAAACGGTTGTTACAGGTCCTGTATTAAGGAAAAAAGTTATGGAAGGTGCAAACTAACTGAGACACCGAAACGTTGGTAAATCATAGGTTTTTGGTAGTTTTTGAATAAAATTTCAAACAATTAGTTGATGAATTTTTTTGCTGATTTTTTTCCTAGTTAATTTGGATACAGACTACACGATGCAACTCAAAAAACCCCGAAATTCGTTCGTTAAAATTGTCATATTCAAACTGACTTATTTCCGAAATTCATTCCCCTTGAAAGTCTGTGCCACAGGCCAAACATTGATTTAGATCACTTATTTTTAAGTGTAAGCTTTACGTTTTGAAATTTTTATCACCTTACGATTTGGTATTACCTTTCAATTAGTAAAGCTTCGCCAATTTTTTAAAAAGAAGCTCCAACCAAATGTTTTATTTTTACTTTTGTACTATATTTTGCTACATTTTTGCACAAAAATACATTTAAAAAACTAAAATCCTGACTTTCAAAGTGTGAATGGCTGGGCAACCACTAGGCAAAGCATTACACTTCGGGAAACTTGTTAGAAAAGTTGAGTTAGCTTAACTTGAAACTTTAGATATTACCTGTTTTATATAACTTTGACTGCAAATAACTACTCCAGCACTCACTGCTATAAAAAAACTAACGGTATGGCCGTGATCAAATTTTCATTATGACGTTTTTACGTACAGTATGCCAGGACAAATACAGCAACTGCACTGCATTGGCAGCGGAAGGGGAATGTTATTTTTTTAACTTTGAGTGGATGCGAACTAATTGTAAACTTTCGTGCAAAATCTGTGTCCCAACACTTGCACAGCTTACGTCTACCACAGAAACTACGGTTACGACAACGGAACCAGGTAAGCTGAACGAATGTTTGTTGAAAAATTTTAAATGCTTTCTTGAACCATGCCGATAAATTTGTCGGGTACCAACTGGTATGAGTGGTTTTACGTTAGTGGCACATACGCCAGTATGGGTTTACAGTTACGGTACGTAGCGTCTACTTTACTTCTTTATGTAAATGGCTAGCCCATTTGAAGCAGTGCCGTAACTACACGGTCGCGAACTGTCGCGACCACGACAGGTCACCCCCGTTGGGGGATTAAAAAAGGCCACCCCATTACGTACCCTGGCCGAAAAAATATTTTATGAATTGAAAAATATTCAAAATCATAGCTGTTTTTTAACTGTACACTAAACGCAGGGAAATTAGGTTGGTGTAGGAAATTACATCTCCCATTAAGGAAATTCATTTGCTCCTTGAATTTTAATGTATTTTTCAATAGAATTTACTATAATAACATTTTTTTCTTTCTCCAATGCGAAAATATAACAAAACAAGTAGTATCGTTTCAAGTCAACCATTTAATGCAAACATGTGTTGAATGGGATAATATAAGAATTATATATAGAGAGGCATTCATTTCGATTAGCTAACAACAATGATAAAGTGTCACCCCTTATGCGCTCCAATTCATAAGGAGATTTTGCATAACTGTAATAGGTCAACAACTTGCCCTATTATGCCTGCACAACGTCGTAATTTGATTCAGGTTGTGACACAAGCTTAAAATGAAATGACACTGCAAATCCGTTCAATATTACTGAAACAACTGTTTCTAATATAAAATATTGTGCGGAATCCGATGCAGCCAACAGAAAAGCTGAGAAATGTTGTCATTTTGTAGTAGGGTTAGGTGAATGCGAAAGCACCTTGAATTTAGGTGTGTTTTTTGCTAAATGTTTTTCTGTGAGATTTCTGTAACAAGGTGCCGGTTCGCAACAACGACACGATTCTTAAAAACCATTTTTGGAACAGAATGTCTATTTTCATTATCCGGCACCTCGTTGAAAAACAAAACAGGAATGACCTTTCTCAAATTGCAAAATGATCAAAAATTAATTTCCGCTTCACAATGAGCCAAGAAATGTGATTTGAATTGCACTTTTATCAATAAGCCACAAAGAAAGTCCTTTAATTTCCTTGGGCTCATTAAATATTGATATTGCTGAAGTAAAATTATGTAAAGGATTTTTCTTATTAACGTTGTAAAATTTGCTTTGTATGAATTGACTGTAATAAATAAATAAAATAGTATTTGCATTGTAAAAAAATGAAGGCTTTCCAAGTTCTGAATGTCGAGAAAATTATTCTTTAAAAACTGACATAGATTACATTATTTTAGTTAGTATCTGTCAAATTAAGTGAAATTAGATGTATAAACTTGCATTTTGTTAAGGTTGAGAACTTAAAACTATCAAATATTAGGTGAGAACCACTTTAAAACTGTAACTACATGTTTCAAAGTACTTTGGTCGTAATACCATGATTTTCAAAGGCCACCCTCTGTTTTTGCTATGGGCCACCCTTTCTCTAGTTACGGTACTGAGTTGAAGGCCTCTTTTTTATTGTGTTTGAATGACATAGGTGTGTAGGCACAACGAGGAGCTCCTTAGCTCCGTATTTTCAAGTTTTGACCAAGTTGGAATTTTGTGAGCTTGCGCGAACTTTTTTAAATTTCCGAGTCTGTGAACTTCTTCCTGGGCCAGCATACAGTCCAAGTAGCCAATACGTCGTAGCCAAAGATGTCCGAGTCAAGCATGCGAAAATAAAAAAATCTTGTTTTTAACGTTCCGGTTTTTAAATTATTAGGGAATCTATCTTCAAAAGGCCGTTTAATCTTTAGGATCCTAAATATTACGTCAGATTTCATAGACAACATCTAGACAACATTTCGACTTCTAACAGTATGAAAAAAGTTTCAACCTACTCGATACTTGGCAAACAAAAAGTTTCAGTAAAATATTCGATTGGATAACATACATAATATAAGGATAGACTAACCGCATGGTACAAAAAATTCACATCAATTTTTACGAAAAGTAACGAATGGGCTCAGACTTTTCCTTGCAGATCGAAGTCTAGATGAGGATTTTGATGATATGAATGCTTAAAAAGACATTCCAGAGAAGAAATTTGGAAAATCAAAGATTGAGATTTTTGACTTTCTCAAGTTTGATTCGTAATTTTTTACTACGACGTATTTAGTGCAACTTTTGTTATCATCATGAAGTAATTTGAATTGATGCTGACAGAGAGAGAAGCTCACAGACTCGCAAATCTGAAAAAAATTGCCCATGCACTTATGTCACATAAGTACGAGAAAAAATGAAAGCTTTCGAGTTAGGAGGCGGTATTTGTTATTTGGTGGCATCCACACTCCCGTTCGACCCTTTTAAAACTTTATGCTTCGTAACGTGTGATTTGTGGTTGTAGATAGGCCAAATAACAGTATGTTAAATGACACCAATTAAACATATGGTAAATTGAGACTACAGAACCACTGGGCAACCAGAAAATGGATTGAAGGATAACGAATTTCTGGGTACATTCTTAAGATGGGCTTCTAACCACTTATGAATGACGAATGATGATAACTTAAGTTACTAAAAGATGCAGTGTAAATTTTTGTTTAAATTTAATATAAAAGATTTGTATTGTCTGTGCTACAAAGTAAAGTGAGGTAGAATATCTTATAAGAAGAGCGATGCATGTAGTGTTGTTGAGTATATCTGGATTCCATACAAGTTTTTGCCGTCATTCGGAGACTGTGAAATAGAAGAAATCAGTTCATCAGACCATCAACCTATTGCTTTTCCTCCTCGATTGGCCAACCTTCGAACAACCCACATATTATGCACCCTGTCATGAACGAATTCAGAAACTGAGATGAGTACCATAGAACGCAGAGGCTTTCACAAACTATCTGGCAAGAACCTCAGCAAAACCAATAGACGACGAGGGAGTAATCGATTGATATCCAATTAACCAAGGCCATTTCCAAAGCTGGGAGTACCATAAACAGGATGTACAGTTTTATTCATGGTTAAAAGGTTCCCCAAAGCAACCCGCATTGGTTTGACAGTTGATATTAATTATGCGCATAACAAAAGTATTACTGCGGGCAAAACGAAAATGTAAGAAACACTGAAGAGCGCTGTATAATCTGTGCGGCAGCAGAATATAGAATACGAAAAACTAACGGAAATGTCCACGACTTCTAACCCAAAAAGACTGAAGCTATTAAGAGGCTCAACGCACAACGAATGCCAGTATTGACAATTCAAAATGAAATCCTGTCTACAATGATGTACTTCTACAAAAGTCTCCCAATTTTAATGATGTTTTGCATGTTTCTCTCCGTAAAATATAAAACTACCAGCGCCAAACAAATCAACCTATTTTTTGAATTTAGTTTCATTATATATATGATGATAAAACAATGCATGTGCTGGCATACACCGATGACCCAGTTATACTTGCTTACTTGCCGTCCATTCTACAGCTGAAACTTGACCGCCTCTCTAAGTTCTGTGAAGAAAAATTCCTCACTGTCAACGTTGCAAAGACCAAGATCCCTATATTTACTACGGCCACCCTAAAGATCCCACACTGCATAACTTCGTGTATCAAAAAGACCTAGCAGAAGTAGTTAAAGAATTTACGTAACTCGGAATCACTTTTTGCTGCTGCGGCAAATTCCATTAGCACCTCTCTGCCCTTAAGGTAAAGTGTGCAAACGCAACTGGTTCAATAATCTCCGTAATTCTCCTAAGCTACTCGATATCTTCTGCTCTCAATACCGTTTACGCTGGTTAGATATGGTCCCTTCAATTTATCGAAGATTTCAAACCTCAAACGCCTCTTCTCACTGTCCCACTATACACCGGGTTACATGTTGTGACTGGACACTGGGGTCAAGCATATTATCTCAACGGTCCTGAACAGGGCATTGCGCTAGTGATTCAAGGTATCAAAATCTCCATTGTCAAGGACCCTAAGAATTTGCTTAGAGAAACTGGCAAGGCTCCCATTTAAGAAAAACCGTCCAACGTGTTTATAACAATTTAAGAACCTTCTTGAGGTATGTGAGGTTTAGGATAAAGTTGATATTGTTGACAACTCCAGCAAGGACAATGAAGCTGCCGTAGGAATTCAGGGCTTGGAGCACAAAAAATATGCTGATGTCACACACTGAAAGACTAGACCACGATGACTCCGTTTTAAGCTCTCTGTATGAAGAATGAAACTTAAATTTAGCGAAGAGAAATATCCAGGCTACCATCACTGTTTCCACAAGAAAAGAGTCTCTATGTTGACCGCTGCATAGCCTCCTCTTCAAACCTCATTTCAAAAGCAGACCTACGGATACTGTACGATAAGTCGACAGAAGGATAATGACGACATGTTCCAAATGTTCATTAAGTTTTAAATATACGATTCCCACCGTCAAGTCCTAACTAACATATGCAATCACCGTGTGTAATCCACCACCAATCATGTTAAACAACATGACACTAATCCGTTATCCATAGTCTCAACTACATCAGGCTTTGCAGGACATTCCGTGTTACCGTTCTTTTATCATTAATGCCGAAATCGAAAATGTGAAAGGTACCCCATGTTTACAATAAACTATCAAAGACAGCTGGTATTCCTTATTTAAGCACAGTAAGTGGGTTACCTAAGAATTGATTTCCAAATTAGAAACGTGATAATAATTTGACCGAGAATAACATATGGTGGAAGTAAGACAGACGTAACCTACTGTTACCTACAAATGTTATAACCAAACAATAACTATTTGAGCATTCAATGAGGTCACGTTAGAAAAAAATGAAAATCGCGGACATTTTGTCAGTTGATAATACTCGTATAATTTCACAACTGTGCAAGGCAATTACTGTTTCAAATCTAAAGTTTCGAAAGTATAGGCATTTTTGCAAAAACTGGCTTACTTCATGTGTTGCACTCGGATTTTATGAGCCACTTTTACAAAAAACGTTTTATATAACGGTTAACTGTGTAGACACTGTAGTTTTAATGTAGAAAGAAATTTATAAAACCGGAATTCGTCAATATCTTCCGTACATGAGAATATTGTTCATTATAATCAATACACTAGAGTTCAAATTTGATGTGTAAATTGCAAATTATTTGTTTGTATTATCCTTGTACCAAATATTTTAAATTAAAATGTTTGAAAATTAATGGTGCCAAAACAATAAAAGCTTTTCCAAAAAAGAAAACCCTATCTTTGAAATCAGATTAAATCTACATTTAAAAAAGAATTAGGTCCATATCTTTCACCGTTTTTTCACAATAGGTGAACAAATAAAGTAAGCCAGATTTTTGCAAAAATGCCCATAATTTCGAACCTTAATAAACATAATTTGAAAAGGAAATTGTTTTGCACATTTGTCTACTTATACGAGTACTATCAACTGCCAAAATATCAGCGATTTTCATTTTTGTCGTATATGCATAGAATTACTAACGGCAACTGCTCAACAGGATTCTAAGCATATAGCATAGACATGAACTAAAGATATTATTTAATACAACCTGAAAATTAAGACTTTGAATAATGTTGAATATGATTACTACAAGAGAGTTGAGCAGAGAATGAAGAAGACTCGGCTCATGCGTATAGATAGACTTGACTGTGACATCAAGAAACACAGCTCTAGTCTTCAAGGACCAACTGGGAAAACATGAATGCTAAAAAGCTCTAACAAGACTGGAGACAGGACTAACCAAAAGTGTCTACATGAACAATTTATGGACAAATTACTACTGGACTGAACGGCACCTAATAAACATACATACGCCACATCTTTTTTGAAGTGACCTCCTTGAATTCTCAAATAGTAATTCCAAGTACAACCAAGCCATTTGGCATGAATGTACAAAAATATACCGATTTGGTTATTGTTGGTTATTAATACTGATTAACAGTTAGTAGTTTACGCATCCTAGCAGGCAACAAAGAAGTTACGTTACATACTAGGTGACTCTAGATGGCAAAATCATGTAGGTCACATTAATAACGTTGTCTTCATGCGCCCTTACCTCTCCGGACGGATGCGAGATTTTTGACCTGGTATGATTCTTGTTTTGTGCAAAAAAGCGTTTTGAAATAGTTCAGACACTTGGGAAGCCAATAGAACTTGGGAGGTGGGGTGAAGCAAAAATTATGAATCATTTAACTATTGTGTATTCATCTGGAATATATAGGAGTAAAGAGATAATTGCTATAAATCAGTTTTAAAAAAGTAACCGAGCTCTATATTCCGAAAATATGACCATTTTCCGCCACTTGCACTTAAATGTGTCATTTTAAAGGCACGTTTAGCTAAAGTAATGCTTCCAAATTCCGCTAGATGCATGAAAATAACGCTCGCAAACAGTTTATTATAATATTTTGTTACATATCCGTTTGTGATCTCTTCGAAATTGGATTTGTTTCAATACTTATAATATTATTTGAATATTGTGAAATATTATGGTGGTATTATTGGACCTATTAGCAATTTTTTGTGCTCGTCTGCTTAAGGAACAACATGTTGTGCGGATTAACCTCTTAAGCACTTAGTTTTATAAAGAAATTTAACGGTATGAACTCTTTGATTACCAAACTTTAATTTTCGCGTTTTTACGTACAGTGTGCCAGGACACATACAGCAACTGTACTGCATTGGGCGGCGGGAAGGGGAATGTATTTTATTTAACTTTGACGTGGATGCGAACCGTATTGTAAATTTTCGGTGCAAAATCTGTGTTCCAACACCTGCACAGCTTACTTCTACCACAGAAACTACGGTTACGACAACCGAACCAGGTAAGCTGAAAGAATGTTTGTTGAAAAATTATGGATGCTATCTTGAACCATGCCGAAAAATTGGTCGGGTACTAACTGGTGTGAATGGTTCTACGTTAGTGGTACACACGCCAGTAATGGTTTACAGTTAAACTACGTAGCGTTTATTTAATTTGTTTATGTAAACGGCTGAACAGAAGAATGCACAATTTTCCAATGAATTAAAGTTTAATTTTCCATATTTATATTAAAAGTATTTTTATATAAACTGCAAGGTTTTAATTATTGAGGTAGCTAATGATCTTGTTTAACTTATTTTTGCCTCCATGGTATTCTATTTGCTATATTAAGCAATTTATAGGGAATGTATGAATAAATGTCTTTCATTCTCTTTCAATGCATAGAAATGAATGACACTTTTGTATGAACGGGATTTTTTGGATAGGTATCTTTGTTTTCAAGTCTTTCGCATGCATGGGTCTCATTAAATAGCTTATTTAATGTTCTTATTTGAATAGCTTATATAAGTTTGTTTAATTGAAATCGAATAATGCAATGGTCATATGTGAAATGTATTTTGTTTCTGTAACGTAACTAAAGTAAATCGATTCTTGAATCCATTCGTTGAATTTTTAAATGGAAGTAAAATTGGAAGCATGTTTAAATGGATAGATGTTAATGCGGCATAATGACCTCTAAACACAAAATGAACCTAGACTTCCAATTTTACTCACTCGCCTCGATATATACCTATTGCACCGGTATTCATTAAATATGCTTTTTAAGTTTTCAGTTGCGGTGAGTTTGGTGAAAACATTAACTCCTTAAAGTACTGCCAAGTATGCCTGACAAGAAAACATTGCTTGTGGAATTCTGGAAAACATATTTGCATTGACTCAGCATTTGTAGTTGCAAATGATCCTATTATAAGCGACAGGGAAAAATGTGGGAATGACTGGGTGATCACAGGTAAAACTCAAAATGTATTTTAATCTTACCTTAAAATTTAAACGACGTAACCAAAGAACAACTTATTTGTCCTGGTTATCTGAATACATGCTTGAAGCTATTACAGTCGATGGTATCTAGTTAATGACACTACCATAGTTTAAGAACATTTGAAGCCACCTCTTGAGAAAAACTGTTGTACATTAGTTTTGGAGTTTTAAAACTCTTCTGCAGTTAGGGAACAAACATTTTACTTAACCATCAAGTGGAAGTTTTAGTCCATATGTTAGCCCGTATTACATGAGTTATTACAGATCGTCTTTATGCTCTCTAAAGCAAACGTTACTAATTAAAAACACTAATTTCTCAGTAATTAGTGAACACATGTTTGCGTTTTCTTCTCATGAAAATAAAATTCTCAGTTTAACCTTTTCTACTTTCCTGAACACCTACTATGCAGTACCGTAACCAGAAAAAGGGGGGGCCTACAGCAAGAACATGCTAAAGGCCAGCCGGAGGCCGTTGAATATCAAAGTACTACGACTAATTTATTTGCAGTTCGTTTCAATGTAGTCTCCACTTAATATTTGATTGTTTTAAGTTATAAAATAATACAAATGCAATTTTATGCATTTAATTGCACTGAATTACTCTTAATTTGAAAGATATACAAACAAATTATTGTAATTTATATAAGTTTTTAAAGAATATTTGTCCTGGCATTCAAAACTTGAAATTAATGTTCAAACAATTGACACTATTGTCAAAAAATGGAAATTAATGCAGAAATGAGAGACATAACTGTCAAAATCGAGAAAAACGACGAAATATTTAAAATCTTCATCAGCATCTTCAATTGAAAGCAGGTAAATGCGTCAGAAGTTTCCATTTTCCAGTGAAATATATCTTGAACCTACCTATTCCTCTGCCAAACGTTGTATTTTCGCAAGCTTGAGAGCTTTTCCTAGACATACCGTATACACGCTTAATTGCTTCTATCTCTCACCCTAAAAATCGTCTTGGTTGGGTTTTTTACTAGTTAGTTAGTTAGTTTTATCGCATGAAGAGAGCCACAGCCCACACACAAATTGCACAGATTCTTATTTACAAATGGGTATGAAATAGAAGGATAATAAATATTATGGTAATGAGAAGTTCCACCAGCTTTATGAAATCGGCCTGATATTTGTATCTCCGATCACATCATGGTTATGCCAGTATTAAAGACATATGTGAGTTATGCATGTTGGACCGGGTTATCGGCCGGGGTAATGCGAAACGTTTGCTACTGGGGCAATTTGATGTTTTTTGGGTCTTGGTAAAGGGACAGCATTTTCTCCGAGGTTTCTTGACGGATTTGGCTAAAAACTTCTTTATCTTATTCTCCAAGCGATTCTACAGCCAGTTTTTAAGAGTTTTTGAAAAGTCGAAAAAACACGCGCGTAAATTCAAAACCAAATCAAACGGGTTTTTGCAAAAAATTTCATAATTTTTTGGGTAAATTTTTAAGCGTTTAAAAAATTCTAAAAACCATTTCCGTGCCTTCAATTAACTTTAAATTCAAGAATTTACGTTATAGAGTTTTTGCCCTTTCAGTTATCTTAAAGATTCTTAACTTTTTGGCAAAAAAACCCGTTTGTTTTTAACGAAAAATGCGAGGAGAGTTGAGGGGTTGGTTCTGTATATTTTACTTATTTCTGTGTGGAAACTGCGCTGCGGAAACTGCGGATGAAGTTTCAGATTGAGTGTATGTCTTTGGGGTATTTGTACTGGAAAAGTTTCTGGAAGAAGCGTCTAGTCAGACTGCTGGATGGTGGGTTGCTTATGTTAGCCAGGGCTTGCCGGTGGGAATCGTAAATTTCACACTTACAAAAGATATGGAGCAGGTAGTCTTTGTCCTTCTGGTTACATATCGTAGAGTATTTCGTAGGCTGAGGAAGGTTTTGCTGTGGTCAACAAAGAGACTCAGGAGGTTCAGACGGTCTGGGTAAAGTCTGAGCTGCGCAAATATTCTTTTCTTGTCGAAGGAGAGAGGGTAGCCTTGGTATTTTTCTTCTCTAAAATTTAATTTCATCCTTCCATACAGAAAGCTAAAGCCGGAGTTATCTCGGTATAATCTCTCAGTGTTTAACAAAAGGAGACTTCTGGTCATTGTTAAAGAGAACATAAAGGTTGTTGAGATAAATTAAGACGCTATTGACATCCATGACAATCTAGAATTTCTCATGTTAAAATGCAAAGCTGGTTTTGTAAAAGTGTGTATGTTGCAGTGGTGTACCAACACCCAATCGACCAGAAAAATACCTTAAGCTTATACAGTTAATCAATCGAAAATATCCTTACTTTCGTTATTCAAACTGAAAAGAACTTTTTCACAATAGGCGACGTCAGAAAAGTATAGTACAAACCTCTGCATGTAAATTTAAAAAAATATGGACAATCTCAAACCGTTTATGTTCCGACGTGTGGTTGGCATATTCTTGACTTAATGGTATGTAACTTTACTGATCAGGTTCTTAATATTTGTGTGAATGAGGTACACCTAGCCGATCACAAAATAACTTCTTGTGAGTAGGTACTCAAAAGACCAAAAAAGGTGCAAATAACAATTTTCCATGGGCCCTTTAATAATTGAGATCAAGATCAATATGCAAATGACTTAACGAAGGGCATACTTGACACATTTAATACCCTAACCATTGTCAAAGAGAGTCCTTGTACCCTAGAGAAACGTTTAAGTATGTATCTGAATCCACCAAAAACATGATAATTGGCGTGACTCTATGTACAGTGCACATATGAGACTCCCAGTCAGTCTAGACAAACTACGCAAACTCAGTAAACTCCCAGTCAAACTCTCAATCTTGAGGGATACTGCACACAATCGCTGCAAAAAATCTCCTATGCTGGAATATAGAATTAAACAAATTATCAGAAGCAAAAACAGCGAGGATATATGTTTTCCTCCAAATGAGATCAATGAATTGTTTATTCATATCTCAATGCCAGGCAAGACCATTGTTTGTTTGAACTAACTGCCTCTAAGACCCAACACATCTAAATGTGCACCGGAGTACTAAAGTTTAAACTCATAACTACGTGCGATATTCTGATAGCTTAAAAAATAAATGAACAACAATTGACACTCTGGGGCTGTCTCCTAAAATGCTTGACATATGTATGAAATCTCCCAACTTTGGGTATATTGTTACCCAATTCTTCAATACGATTATTATGACTCCAGTATCTTCCTCTAACCTGACTATAGTGCTACAGAAGATAGTACCGTCGGTAACTTCGAAGGCTTTTGAATTGCTAACGTTCAAACAACGGTTAAAGTTCCAATAACCAAAATATCTACCCGGCTATGCAATTATAACGACAAACTTCCAAAATCAGGTGTAGGCATTTACAAACTCAAATGCAATGACTGTCCTATGATATACGTTGGAGAAACAGGAAGGAATATCAAAATTCAAGCAAATGAACATGACCCAAACATACGCCAAGCAAACCCAAAGGACTCTCCAATAGCAGACCCATGCATGGACAGAAAACCACATAATGGATACGAAGAATATTCAATTAATTGAATATGAGAAATACTACTATCGACGCAAAATAAAAGAAAGTACGTACATACGGAACACTCCACCCAAGATGAACAAGAATACTGGAACCTATATCAACCCTATTTGGCTGGACCTCCGACAGAAATATTTCAAACCACCATGACAAAATATCTGAACTTAAGATTATACAAACAAATTAATTTGTTCCTTTCCTGGATAATTTTTGATTTCATAATTGTTATCAACCAGCCTTAACTTTATTCTTATACTATATTCCCTGAAGAAGGAGTGTGTAACTCCGAAACGTTGGAATTAAGCAAATAAATTCAATTTTTCCCGAAAATCCCGTTACTAACCCATTAAATAATAATGAATCGTGATTGGAAAGATATAAAACCACAAATAAGTCCAATTACTAATATATATATGTATCAAATTACCATATAACATTGAATATTATTTGATCATTGGTCCAGATTACTGAGAAACGTTCCTACCCAACGATCCGTCTCAAAAAACCATACTCAAACGAAGCTGATATACCTATCATCATATATATATCGACACTATTTCCAAAAATAGGGTTTCTTTGGTTGACGCTGGAAGTTTTAGTTTTTGAAGTACAAAAACATGCATTACATCATTGGAATCGGAAAGGTTTGCGCAACAAGGACAATCTCTTTCATTTTGTGCAAAACAAATAGATCATGTTTATTTTTGCATGGACATTTGGCCAATTTATGTGATTTTGCGTAAAATTTCTATTAGTTTATGTCCCTCCTGAAGGAAACTGAAAGGGTACGTACGGCCACCGTATATGTTTATGAAATGTGAAAGTGTCACAATCCAGGCGAATGACATCGATTTTTAATTAATATGCATAACTAAAGTTCCACGCACCAATGAAAAATAACAAAATTTCAGCATTTTGAGATAGACTAAAATCAAAAACAGGTGGGTTTGGTTAACGCTGGAAGTTTTAATTTTTTAAACAGAAAAACATGCAATACATCATTAGAATCGGGAAACTTTGCGCAACAAGATAAATTTGTTTGATTTTGTGCACAACAAATGGATCATAATAATTTTTGCATGGTAATATAACCAATTTAGGTTTTTTCATCAAAATTACGTTAGTTTGTGTCCTTCCTGAAAGAAATTATAAAGTTATTTCCGGTAACCAAGTATGTTAATGAAATGCGGAGGAGTCACAATCCAGGCTAATGACATGGATTTTTAGTCAAGATGAATAACTAAAGTTCCTCGAGCCAATGAAAAATGCCTACATTTCAGTATTTTGGGTTATACTAAATTTAAAATAGGGTAATTTTGGTTGAGGCTGGAAGTTTTTATTTTTTACGCAGAAAAAAATGCAATACATTATTAGAACCGGGAAGCTTTGCGCAACAAGAGCAACATGTTTGGGTTTGTTCACAACAAATAGATGCTGTTAATTTTTGCATGGTAGTATGGTCAGTAAATGAGATTTTGCATAAACATTCCATTAGTTTGTCTCCCTCCTGAAAGAAATTAGTTACGTATATATGGCCCCCGTCCCCGTCACAATCCAGGCAAATGACACCGATTTTTAGTTAGTGCGCATAATTAAAGTTCCACGCACCAATGAAAAATAACAAAATTGCAGTATTTTGGTGCAGAATAAATTCAACAACGCGGGGTAAATTTGGTTGACGATTGAAGTTTTAATTTTAAGGCAGAAAAACATGCAATACATCATTAGAATCGGGAAACTTTGCGCAACAAGATAAATTTGTTTGATTTTGTGCACAACAAATGGATCATAATAATTTTTGCATGGTAATATAACCAATTTAGGTTTTTTCATCAAAATTACGTTAGTTTGTGTCCTTCCTGAAAGAAATTATAAAGTTATTTCGGTAACCAAGTATGTTAATGAAATGCGGAGGAGTCACAATCCAGGCTAATGACATGGATTTTTAGTCAAGATGAATAACTAAAGTTCCTCGAGCCAATGAAAAATGCCTACATTTCAGTATTTTGGGTTATACTAAATTTAAAATAGGGTAATTTTGGTTGAGGCTGGAAGTTTTTATTTTTTACGCAGAAAAAAATGCAATACATTATTAGAACCGGGAAGCTTTGCGCAACAAGAGCAACATGTTTGGGTTTGTTCACAACAAATAGATGCTGTTAATTTTTGCATGGTAGTATGGTCAGTAAATGAGATTTTGCATAAACATTCCATTAGTTTGTCTCCCTCCTGAAAGAAATTAGTTACGTATATATGGCCCCCGTATATGTTTCTGAAATGTGAAAGAGTCACAATCCAGGCAAATGACACCGATTTTTAGTTAGTGCGCATAATTAAAGTTCCACGCACCAATGAAAAATAACAAAATTGCAGTATTTTGGTGCAGAATAAATTCAACAACGGGGTAAATTTGGTTGACGATTGAAGTTTTAATTTTAAGGCAGAAAAACATGCAATGCATCATTAGAATCGTGAAACTTTGCAAAACAAGAGCAATCTGTTTGATTATGCTCACAATAAATAGATACTGTTCATTTTGGCATGGCATAATTTCCAATTTATTAGATTTTGCATAAAAACTATATTAGTTTATCTCCCTTCTGAATGAAATTATTTGGGTATGTACGTCCACCATATCTGTTTATGAAAGTGTGTGAAGTGTGTGAAGAAGCAAGAGTTATTGTGGAAACTTTGGGACGACGCATTTCAAACATGACCGGAGAGACCAATGCAAAACCATACCTGATGCAGCGTATCAGTATTGCAATCCAACGAGGAAATGCTGCCAGTATTATGGGAACACTGCCTCACGCCATCCCCATGGAGGAAGTGTTCCTACTATGATTCGTTTATTCGTTTTCTATTTTAAAAATTTTTTAAAGTTCTTGTGTGAAATAAATAGGAAGCAAAGTTTATGAAATGTGAAAGCGTCACAATCCGGGCGAATGATACCGACTTTTAGTTAATGCGCATAAACTAAAGTTCCTCGAACCGATGAACAAGTACCAAATTTCAGTGTTTTGGGCTATATGGCATCTGACGTAAATGTGAAAAAAATTCGACTTCGAATGCTTCTGTACATATCTCATCAAACATACCTACTTTTAACAATATATATATCAGCGGGCAAGGCCCGTCCCAGGCTGCTAGTATATATATATATCGACACTATTTCCAAAAATAGGGTTGCTTTGGTTGACGCTGGAAGTTTTATTTTTGACGTAGAAAAACATGCATTACATCATTGGATTCGGAAAGTTTTGCGCAACAAGGACTATCTCTTTGATTTTGTGCAAAACAAATAGATCATGCTTATTTTTGCATGGTAATATGGCCAATTTATGTGATTTTGCATAAAATTTCTATTAGTTTATGTCCCTCCTGAAGGAAACTGAAAGGGTACATACGGCCACCGTATATGTTTATGAAATGTGAAAGTGTCACAATCGAGGCGAATGACATCGATTTTTAATTAATATGCATAACTAAAGTTCCACGTGCCAATGAAAAATATCAAAATTTCAGTATTTTGGAATAGACTAAATTCAAAAATAGGTAAGTTTGGTTAACGCTGGAAGTTTTAATTTTTTACGCAGAAAACATGCATTATGTCATTAGAATTGGGCAGCTTTGCGCAGCAAGAATAATCTCTTTGATGTTGTGCACAACAAACAGGTTCTATTCATTTTTGCATAGTATTTTGGCCAATTTATGTGATTTTGCAAAAAATTTTCATTAGTCTTTTCATCTGAAAGAAATTAGTTAAGTTTATACGGCCACCGCATATGCTTATGAAATGTGAAAAGTCACAATCGAGGCAAAAGACATCGGTTTTTAATTATTATGCATAATTATAGTACCACGCACCAATGAAATACTTCAGTATTTTAGAATAAATTCAAAAAATAGGGTTGCTTTGGTTGACGTTGGACGTTTTAATTTTTATGCAGAAAAACATGCATTACAACATTAGAATCGGGAAACTTTCCTCAACAAGAGCATTCTGTTTAATTTTGGGCACAACAAATAGATCAGCTAATGTATGCAATTTTTCATAAAAATTCCATTAGTTTATGTCCCTTCTTAAAGAAATTAGTTAGGTATATACGGTCGATATATTTGTTTATGAAATGTGAAAGAGTCAAAATCCGGGCGAATGACATTTATTTTTAATTAATACGTAAAACTTAAGTTCCTCGAACCGATGAAAAACGAATAAATTTCAGTATGTTGGGATATAGGGTAACTGACGTAAATTTTAACAGGGTCTGCAATTAAATGCGTATTCTAATGCTTTTGGATCCACAATGTCGTTTGCTGATGTAAAGTGGGCTTTAATTAAAGAAGACTCAAGGGTGCCTCAAACTTTTTGTCTCCGATGTGGCGATACGCGTGTTTTAGATATCTAAAACACATACTCACGGAATATTGGGTTTTAGTAGGTTCTGGTTGCTTTAACTTTAACAAATCTACAGTGCCGACTTAATCACACTTGAATTGTAAAATTTACTAACTCCTAACCTTCATGTTTAAGTGATACCAATTTGGACTTATTGGCTATTCCGATGCATGATTTTATAAAATCGTACGCGCACCGATAAGATCTAATAACGTAATAAATAAAGGAGTCTGTCAATACGGTTTTTGAAATGACAATTTAGTGTTATATTTCGGGGCAAGGCTCGATCCTGGCTCTGCTAGTAGTTATAAACATGATAAATTTACCAACGAAACCTGTTGTGCTCGCTTGAGCTCGACTATACCTCAAAATCAAAATATCTGATCCAAGGAATTTTGCGGATGCGCAGTATATAGCTTAAGTATATTTATTACTATATGTATGTTCAGCACTTAATTTTTTCTCTTTCTAACAGACATGCGGTGTGAACAGCTCTTTGATTTTGATATTGACTGGGCGACAAATTGTCGATTATGTCTGCAAAAAGAGCACTGTGCGTGGAACTCAGATGTAAAATCATGTGTTTACACAGATAGTGTTACCATTGGTGATTCGGGATGGATTATTCAAACGGAAAACTGCTTCACCGAAATAAAAGTTCCTGGTAAGTGGTGTAGTTCTGGAACTTTATAATGGAAATTAAACATTCTACGTAGGTAAAGGCGTGCAACATACACCAAACAAGGTCAGATTAAACAGAAAATTCATTTAAAGGTTTGTAGAACTTTACAAGAGAGTGAAGTCTTAACAACCATAGCATTGTCAAAATATTAGATTCTAATCTGTGAATTGAGACTGCTAAGGCCATACCCATGCAATCTAAAATATTTGAAAATACCTTTTGATGTCGGAAATATTATCCAATTTATGTAACCCGTGCTGTTCTTGTGCGCTGTCTAATTTTATAGTACGATTATCTATTCAGGGTTTGTGTATGTATCCAACGAGCCAAAAATACAAGCCAACACACGTTCTTTTAGCAAATATAAATAGATTAGCCATCCTAGACCGTGTATATATGCAATCAACAAATAGAGACACCAGCAAATTTTTTTACGTCCAACAATGATAATACTAGCAAACACGACCGACCAAAAGACGCTGAAACGCTGTGCATACATTTAAATCGCAAAATGGAAGAGAATATTTTCTCTGAAATGACTGCAGATGGCCAGAAATCCATACAACTGGCTATGATTATTTTGCAAAACAAGTTTAAGGAGAAAAAGTCTAAAACATGGCTATAGTGAGCGGCCTTAAAATTTACAATTTGTAATTTAAAAACGATTTTAAAAATTCAAATGTCCTTCATATTTTAAAAACACTCGGAGGTGCGCTTAAGCTTTCATTGTGCGCGCCTCTGTGAATAGTCAATAAATTTCTGAATTTCAACAAATTTTCTTAAGTGTCAAGTGTCAGATTAAATAATTTAAAGGATTATGCAAAATCGCTTTATTTCTCTGTCTCTCAAGTACCTCTTGAGATGCTTATGCATTTTGTAGTAATGAAAACATAGACACAGAATTTTTGTAGCCTAATTACTAGCAGCATCAGGAAGGCGAAAACCATTTTGGGAAAACGTCCAGTTAGAAAAAGTCAGATATGTTGGAATCCAGGAGTTGGTCAACTATAACTAACCGCAAGAACCCGCCTCGTTATAATGAAACCCACCGTACGCATGGGTCTAAACCTTGCAAGTGTTCTCCTGGCATATTAACATGACAGGATAGGGCATTCCCAAAGGTGTTCTCCCAATTATCCATTTACCCAATATTAATCCTTAACATGGGCAGGATAGGCGAGCTCTGGTGTTCTCCGTGCAGGCCACTCTGCCACGTAAGGTTTAAGGACCATGACCGTACGTAGCTAATAACAATGCATTGTGTAAATTTTCATAAAAATTGTTTCAATATTCACACGCTTTTTGAAGTTAAGGTGCAAGCAAGTTATACATCTTATGTTGTAATACTACAATATAGATCTTATAGTAGTGATACTGGTAGTATTAAAAAGCTCTTAAGAGTATTTAAGACCTTTTTGGCTGCTACTCAATCCTTCCCTAAATTTTTCCCACGTAGTGTAAATGAGAAAACTTTACCGCACTAAATCCATTATAGTCCCATGTGTGTGCAAAAAATTCAGATTCAGGTAAACTTCCTATGTCAAAATTTTGATTTTAATTACCTGGGGGAAGCCCCCAGACCCCCGTTCCTAGGTTTTTGCCTACCGTTCTTGAGGATTCTTGAGAACCCAAACTACTACACAATAAATAAAATGTTGATCCATTTTCTGACAACCAAATCGGAGGAAAATGAGATTCCTGATAAAATCAGGCAAGGTTTTAAACTATTTTTGTGATTTTGAGAGATTTCTGTTTTAATTTGAGAGCAACGTATAATAGTCTGAGGGTGACTTTTTCACTTTAAAAGACAATTTTACGTTTAAAGACCTATTATTCACATTTTTGAGCAATTGTCACGTTTTCATAAATATGTTTTCATACTATGTTTTTTTTTGGAAATTTGCCATGCAAATTCTTAACAACCAAAATGACGTATTACTACACTGTTAGAAGAAGTACTTATGGTTATCTAAGGACTATCAGTATCTATACTATAAGATTTATGTTGTAGTATTACAACATAAGACGTTTAACTTGCTTGCACTTTAACTCCAAAAAGTGGATGAATATTGAAACAATTTTTATGAAAGCGCCATATCAAAGGTGACTTTATATGCAGGAAATAAAATCATGAAATTTTGCATGTCTGATTACCGGGTTAAATACATGCTTACTACATTATTAGCAATAATGTGCAAACATCTTATGTAGTTCAAGTAGCCTTACCAAACCGCGAGTTAACTGTCATGCGGGCTAACTTTACCGCGGGTTGAATGTTTTCGGGGCTAACTTCCCCGTGGGAATAACTCGTCAAGGCGGGCAACTAATCCATCGAATATAACGGTACGGCGGGCAAATGGACGCTGCGCGCGGGGTACGTTTCTGCGGGAATAAGGGCTTAGACCCGTCTAGAATTAGTAATAGGTTAGGTTATAGGTAAGCAATATGTTTGAAGTTAATCAATAGGTTACTGATTTGGATCTGTACTTTGTAACTCTTTAAGGTCTGTGAATAAAGAAATAATAATAATAATAAACCGACAAACTGTAAATCGACGGAAGGTAACGAAACAACTTTATCTCTTGAAGGCTGTGAATTCAAAGTAAATTCACAAAAAGTATATTTAAAACCTTCGGAATCATCCAGATTCGTGATGGAATATTTTCACCAAAAACTCACATGTTTGCAATTACTGTGACTGAGAAGTTGACAAAAGCTTTGGCATTTGCCCCAATCATTGCAATTTTATCGCGCGAAATTTTAATTAATGTGCATTTGCAAACTGTGAATAGACAATGGACTCTCGGTAACTAAAAACTTGACATAAAGTATACTACTGCCGTCTGGCCCTTGTTTATAGGATAGGTTAAGAGTAAACCCTTAGAATTTGGTATCAAAATGTGAAGAATGTTATCCTCAATCTTTCTGCATCAAAACATTTACTTGTCAGAAATGGACATAAAGCCGTTTCAAATCACTACTTTTGAGAAATAAAGCCGTTTCAAATCACTACTTTTGAGAAATAAAGCCGTTTCAAATCACTACTTTTGAGAGATAAAGCCGTTTCAAATCACTACTTTTGAGAGATAAAGCCGTTTGCGAATCACTACTTTGAGACGATTAAAGCGCGTTGTCAAATCACTACTTTGAGAGAAAAGCCGTTTCAGAGATCACTACTTTTGAGAGATAAAGCCGTTTCAGCAATCACTACTTTTGAGAGATAAACCGTTTGCAAATAACTGCTTTTGAGAATTAAGCCGTTAAAATCATGCTTTAAGAGATAAGCGATTCGATCCTGCCGTCGCAAATATATTTCGTGTCCGGTTTTGTAGAGATTGAAACCGCTGAATGCGCAGATGGTGTGTGTTGGCTCTTTATGACAAAAAATGTGACGCTATGGCCATGGTTCTTAAAGCCTTTTTCGTGGCGAGAGTGGACCGCCACGGAGAACACACAGAAGCCTCGCCTATCCTGCCATGTAAGGAATTAACATGGGTAACTGGGATATTGGGAGAACGCATGAGGAATGCATAGCCTGTCCATGTTTAATGATGCCAGGAGAACACTTGCAAGGTTTAAGACCCATGGCTATGGCGCCTTGAATACAAAACCACAAAATATTTACTAAAAACACAAAAATGCACTCTTGGAAAAAGTGTTCATGCACGTGCACGTTACTACAATAAAACATAAGTTTTGTGCAAATTGTCAAACCTGTTAAATTAGGCTCTTTTTCACTAATTTTTATTGACCTTAAAAAGCATTAGGTGGAGACGTTGGAACTGCCCGAATCCTCTACGGACTTTGGGATTTCGGCTGGCATACTAGTCGGTAAAATCTGCATCGAGTAAATCGAATTACATACGTTTAAAGTAATCCCGATTTTTAGAGATAATGAGTAGCTGGAGTCCCTGGTTATAGTCCCATAAATCGTTACAAACTTTTAAGCCCATGTAATTTGATTTACCCGATGCATAACACGTCCTTTGGTGCAACAGTGTTTGAGCAAAACGTTTAAAAATTTGCACAAAACTTGGGTTTTATAGTATCAACGTGCACGTTTAAACACTTTTCCACAAAGTGCATTTTTGTTCTTTTTCGAAACTATTTTGTAGTTTTTGCACTTAAGTCGCCCGAGCGTCCGCGTTTTTGTCATAGAAAATCGATGCCAACCATGCAATTTAGCGTTTCAAGCTCTACAAAACCTGATGAATGATTGCGTTGGCCGTTGTTAGGGTAATTTAGAACACCGTGGCACGGTAGGCTTGCTTGGTACTTCGTTTTTCTTATTTGATTTCAACCTGCCGAATTACTTTAGCACAATATGCACCAACATTAGTTTGCTGACTCACATTTGTATTTGTCTCAACCAGATAGACTACCAAATTTTAGTAATTTTATATAATTAATTAAAGACCAAAGTTGATAAAATAGTCAACAATAAAGTTTCACTCGAAGATTTACGGTATAGTGTTAATTAAAAAGGTAAAGTAAAGTTAGATGGTTCAAAATATTTCGAAGGCTCGTTTTATTATTTCTGTAAGCTCCCTATGCTATGGTACTAATTTATACATGTCAACCGTTTTTATTTACAGTCAAAGTACCATGCAAGGATTTTCATAAACTTTGTCTCCATTGGGCAAATAAAGGCGGGTGCAGCGACTATCCTCAATATATGCACAAAAACTGTAGACTTTCCTGCAACATCTGCGAACCAGGTATTCGTTTCAGATTTTATATTATATATAATTTAATTGTAGAATATAAATGACATTATACAGTATGATGAAATTTATACAATGTAGGTCAGTTGCAACACTGCCAAAAATACTGGAACCTGGTAAACGCGGCCATCCAGTATTTTTGACATTTTCCTCGAATTTTAGATATCAACATCTATACTTCATTTTCACGTCACATTCCAACTTTTTTCTGTCGTTACTTATAAAAGTACTGGTTGGTTTGATTTCATTTTGTTGACTGAGCCGTACCATGCTTTATTAGAGAAAAACTGCAAATTTGCCCTCTTTTTAACGGAAGTTTAGGTCGCAGTTAGGACTACGGTGCTAATGTCACCTACCTAGAGTAACCTACTCTACACCTACCATGTCACCTACCAACTTTAAATTATTTAAATAACCATTATAACCAAACCATTAGGTTCAAATGTGTTTAAATGTATTGGTTTGCGTTATAATTGTGGTTTATTTAAACTGATTTAACCAGTTGGTAGGTGACGTATCCTAGTAGGTTGACATACAAGGTAGGTTACATAGTAGGTGACAGCTAGGTGACATAGCCAGGTAGGTGACATTAGCACCGTTGTCTTACTGCGACCGAAGTTTAGTTTTACAGCCGACCGGGATCGCATTTTCAACGAGAAATGGGCTAGAATGAGCCCTGTGTGCATTTTAAGATTTATTATAAGAGTTATTTGAAGCTCTCTGCTGTTGGAATTGGTTCTCCCGACCAAGATTTTGAAACTCAATACTTTTGAAACTCAGATACCTTCAGATGCAATGATGTTTATAATTTAACAATGTTTTAAATTAACATGATTAGGAAGACCTATTAGATATTTGCATGACATGGTATCTTCAGTCAGGATTCCTGACCGTAATGTAAATATGTAATATAGGGAGTATATGAATTTATCTGATTGTTTGATATGAAATATAAGGAGTACGTTCGACTACATGCTTGGATTTTGGGATTTTACACATATCAGATTAATAGTGGCGAAGTCCAATTATTAGGGCAGATTTTTGACAAAGTTGCGAGGATTTCTACATACGCATGTTTCAAACAAAATCTGCGCGGATTTCTTGTATACATCTGAAGGTTTAAAGGCATCCCTAAATAAAAGCGAACTTTATTGTACGCACTAGTTTTTTTTACGTGTATAAATAAAGGTACATCCGACCTATACCAAACCATTCTCTAGCAGATTATAGAAAAATGTAAGCAAGCCCTACTGTTAAAAACTAAGAATACTATTCAGATTAGGTTATGTTAGGTCTTTACCATCCGAAATACAGCACGACACTTTTAACAATTTTTGATAGCTTACAATTACATTCAATATTTGACTACTAAATCTGACCAAAACTGACTTATTGACTGATACTGTGGAACTAAACAACTATAAAACTAAAAGCACTTTTCTCAGCTGACTTGTCCTCAACAACCTTTTGCATGACCCAAACGTGTACATCTCAATAGCAAAATAGACCCCTTGACGACAACGAGATATGACACACAATGCAGAACGATATGGGGCTACATGAGGTTAAAGCTATAGTTACTAAACAAAAGCACGAGACAAACTGTTGTAATAATTACGGAGTATATAGCACAGACTCTAACAAATAGAATGACACCACTCACATACATAATCTCATATATTACCCACTCATATACTCAATTTATTGTGTAGAAATCGATTGCAAGCAAGTTATTCCTGGTAATACATCATGGAGCACTGCCTTCCAATGTGTAACCTGCAACCAAGAGAAGGATTGTGCTTTTTCAATATCCGAACAACGCTGTGTGGAAATCAAATCCATTCAAAACCAATCAAATCCTGACTACATATATTTTTCAGATGATTGCATAAAGGATATCCACGGTAAGAATTTGTTTTGAACAAATAAGCTTATATTACTACTGTTGTTATTGAGTATTTAAACATACAGCTTTTCGACAAAGTCGCTCAGGCCAATTTCAAATTTTTGTGGCTCCTACTCATTTATGATTCAATTTAACGCTGTTTAACCTCAGTGGATTTTTAATTTAAATGCTATAATCTTGGTTAATCAATTTATAAGTCAATACTTAAATGCTTCTTTATATTTCGTCGATGTATATTTTTGTTGGGACAACTGCAAAAGTGGCTTACTTTAGACTTTGACACATGAAAAGTTGGCGTATTTTCGACTGGGGTATGTAAAAAATTAGCATGTTTTCGACCAAAACAACTGCGTTGGTAGAAAGCCTTTATGAATCAGCTATCTCCATAAGCATGATTTTACAGGAGACGCGAAAATCACAACATACCGCGGTATGTTGGTAGGTATATACCTAAATATTAGATAATTTAAATTATTTGCTCAATACCGACTTCCTAAACCAAACTATTTATTTTTATAGAAATTACTAACAAAAGCAAAACAAAGCTTTAAAATAAGGCTTAATACGTATAGAATAGACTCTGTTTCATAAAGCAATCACACATTATGATCACAACAAAAGTTTGTGTGCCGAACTATTTGGGTCGTTTTTTCATTAGAATCCCTGAAGACCTATTGACATGCTCATACCAAATTGCGCAGAATTTTTTGCGCATTTAATGAATCTCAAAGCTCAGGTTGCCACAAATGAGTAGATAGCTGGTTCAGAAAGTCATTCTACCAACGCAGTCGTATCTAGGGCTGCCGTTTTCCGTTTATCGTTTACCGTTTATCGTTTAAACGAAAATAAACGTAAACGAAACCGTTTAGTAATTTCGTTTATCGTTTAGTAAATCGTTTAATTTTCCCGTTTAAACGATAAACGGTTTACTAAACCGTTTAGTAAACGGTTTTCACAATGCGTGGAAAACAGTCCCTTACTCCATGCATATGATGTATGACGGAACCAATAGCAGGTTACAAGGTACTACATACAAACAGTTGAAGTAACGTGAGTGGGTTTTAATGGGTAGAAGTGGGTTTTAATGAGCATAAGTGGGGTTTAATGGGTAGAAGTGGGTTTTAATGAGCACACGTGGGTTTTAATGGGTAGAAGTGGGTTTTAATGAGCACAAGTGGGTTTTAATGGGTAGAAGTGAGTTTTAATGAGCATAAGTGGGTTTTAATGGGTAGAAGTGGGTTTTAATGGGAGAAAGGGGTTTTAATGAGCATAAGTGGGTTTTAATGGGTAGAGGTAGGTTTTAATGGGTAGAAGTGGGTTTTAATGGGTAGAGGTAGGTTTTAATGGGTAGAAGTGGGGTTTAATGAGCATAAGTGGGTTTTAATGAGCATAAGTGGGTTTTAATGTATAGAAGTGGGTTTTAATAAGCATAAGTGGGTTTTAAAGGGTAGAAGTGAGTTTTAATAAGCATAAGTGTGTTTTAATGGGTAGAAGTGGGTTTTAATGAGCATAAGTTGGTTTTAATAGGCATAAGTGGCTTTATTAAGCTTTGATGGGTTTTAATTGGTAGATGTGGGTTTTAATGAGCATTGGTTTGTTTTAATGGAAATAAGTGTGCTTTTATGGGCTCTAATGGGCATAGGTGGGGTTTAGTGGGTCTTAATGCACAGGAGTCGGATTAAATGGGCATTAGCGGGTTTAAATGCGTTTAATGGGAATTTGTGGATTTTAATGGGTATAAGCGGATTATATTGGGCATTAGTGGGGTTTAATAAGCATAAGCGTGTTTTAGTTGGCATTAGTAGGTTTTAATGAACATTAGTTGGTTTTAATGGAAAATTGTGGGTTTAAACCCACTAATGTTCATTAAAACCCATTATTGCCCATTAAAACCCACCCTTTTCTAATAAAACCCACAAATGCCCATTAAAACCCACCCTTTTCCAATAAAACCCACTAATGCCCATTAAACCCGCTTTTGTCCATTAAAACCCATTAATGCCCACTAAAACCCACTTATGCCCATCAAAACCCGCTTTTGCCCATTAAAACCCACTAATGCCCATTAAACCCTTTTTGGCCCATTAAAACCCGCTTATGCCCATTAAACCTCTTTTGGCACATTTAAACCCACCTTTTTGCATTAAAACCCACTTAACCCATTTTTGCCTATTAAACCCACTTAACCCATTTTTGCCTATTAAAACCCACTTATGCTCATAAAATCTCACTTCTGTCCATAAAAACCCACTCATGCTACCTCAATTTGTTTGTATGTAGTACCTATTACCCGCCATTGGTTCGTCATGCATCATATGCATGTAGTCAGGGACTGTTTGCCACGCATTGTGAAAACCGTTTACTAAACGGTTTACTAAACCGTTTATCGTTTACGTTTACTAAACTAAACGGATTTCGTACTGCTTTCGTTTTGAGTAAACGCGTCACTAAACGGTTTACAACGGTGTAATAAAGCGGTTTAATAACGTTTAGTAACCGATAAACGGGTAAACGCGGCCAGCCTAGTCGGTATACTGCTGCTAAAGAAAACGAGTCTAATTGAGAGATGCAACAGTTTATCAATCTCTTCAGATACGTTTATGCTAATATTGTATGCTGACAGGGGAAGGTAGTAGAATGTTCTGGAAGAAGGAGATTTTACAGGTCAATGAAAAAAAAGGCAAGCGAGAGCAGACGAGAATCTGATTCGGTGTGCGTTAATTCAGAAAACGGTACGAGTGGTTTAGTAAATATACATTGGATGGTTTGCATTTGTAATTTACCTAAAATCATGCCTGATACCTTTTAAAACTAATAATTTCAAGTTACATCTCAAACATCCATTATTTCGCTGCTGTTCCCGTCTTGTTATCAATTTGAAGCTGACCATTGCCTCACATTTTCATAGAAACTGTTTTTACTTGACAACGTTAGAGCTAATTTTGTACCGAATATGACCATTCTAGACACTTAAGTAGAAAACCAATACTTTTGGGTGGTTTTGGTTTCTTCCGGTTTCAAAATTTTGGTACAATTTTGGAGTTTATAATCTAGAAAAGGCATTTCCCGTCTTTACATATTACTTATCATCAGCTGTACTGTACAGCAAAAAATTCATTATAGCTTCTATTGCCGCCATAAATGCACGCTTTGGGGAACCTTGATTGCACAATGGGCTTGCCCATTAAATTGTCGTAAGTGTTAATTAATGCACTCCTCAGATTAAATTTAACCTTGATCCTCAGAACAGATAAACGCTTTTTGGGAAAAAGAGGGCCACCACGCCAAGGTTTGTTACAGGGAGTGCCCTTAACAAGCTAAAATAAGGGCTTTAGTAGAATTTTTATAAAAATACAATTATCAGGACAGGATATTTTAGTCCCTTCACTGTGGGCGCGATTAGTTGATCATTAACTAACTTGAACTTAAACTAACTATACAGTTACTGATTATATTGTTGAGACAAGAGTTTATTAGCAATACTTATTTCCTGTCAATCGAGTTTCTTGCTTATCGATGCTTCAACAACAATTTCAATTTCAGCATCAGGGTGTGCAGGCTCTAAGAGTCGATATATGACGATTGAAACGTCTAAAGAATCGCAATTTTCCTAAACAGTTTGTTCTGTAACTACTACCAGCCGCCACAGTGACGGGGATACTAAAAGTGATCCTGATAATTTATTTGATTAAAATTTAACTCACAATTAAATTTCTAGCTTTTAAGCGGCACTCACTGTAGCAAACTTTGGCGTGGTTGGCCCTCTTTTTTATTTTAGTTTTAAAAGGCTATCGCTTAATTAAATATTACTCAGGCATAGTGCCGTTTCATCATAATGGGAAGTTAGTTATAAATTGCACAAAAACCAGGAAAATCCACACACCAGACCGGCCACACTTTTAACTCTGTGAAACTCCATTATATTACAACCAAATGCGAGTAGCTCCTTACTGCATACCCACTAACTCTTTAAAATCCATAAGAATACGTGATTAATAGCCGCAAGTAAAGGATCACAATATCAGATTAGCGAGAATCCCGGTCATTTTGCTTAGTATAACTGCTACCTCATATGCATGTGGTACCGTAAGTAATGTAATTGTCCTGGTTTTTTGGAGCCACATTAGATAATGACTCATTTAATGTATTCAGGAGTAAGTATAATTTCTTTCAGATAGTCCAACTGTTCATATTTGAAACTTACCAAACGGAATTTCGCTTCTTGAAACCAGATTTGAGACCCTTAAGTAAGATCTTTAAGATGATTCTAGTACTAATATTATCGCTACAATAAAGTTCTAGTAGCATTTTTTGATAGGTTATCATCTTTGCCCATGTTATTCCTTCATGCCAGATTATAATGACTGTAATTTCAAACTATTAGTCTTTAACAAATATCAAGTTGGACCGCGCATCCTTGCCTCCCCCTCGCAAATCACCCTTTAGAGCTGTTCGCTTGTAAAATTGGTCTAAGGGTTGAAAGTGCTCGGGGTCATCCAAAGACCCTTATCGGTGTTTGCAAAACCTACGTAGTAAGATGCGATGTACATCTTGGATATACGTTGTTAAGGAACATACCATACAAAATGTAACAAACACTATCCTTTATAACCTCATGTAGGCCATATAAAACCCCGATTTTCACCCACCAATCTTTATCCGACCGTCGATATATATGATATATCCAAATCCAAAAAGATAATACCCCAACTGTTTTTTGATTTTGACCAACCTAATTGCACTGTAGTTTCCTAAATCAGGAAAGAAGTGGGGTAAAGCCGGTGTCAGAAGTCACTGGCGTGCCAATGCGTGCATTGGGCTTTATCTAAAAAAGTGAATTAATGACGCTAGGAAAATAGTTAGGTGCATAAGTACTGTAGAAAAAAAATTTTTCTTTTCAGTCCATATGTTATTTACATCATACAAAATAGCGAAACTAAGAAGAAATCTCGACCAAAATCCCCAACAAATTTTAACAACCCGGAGGGGGGTTATTAAGTTTTAAATAATTAATCAAAGAGGTTCCTTAAACCAACTAACTAATAATAATTAAAACACTACGTGCGCGGATTGCCGTGAAATTTTATGTAGTTTTCCTTTTATGTGCGTAGAGCTAACTGGAGAAAAATAAACTTGTAATTTTATTATTAAAGAAGCTTTGCGCCAAATTTTAAAAAACTAGCCCCTGCAAATTCTTTCAAAAAAAAACAACTTTATGTGATCGCTTTATGTTCTAGCAGATGTAGATTTATGATGGGAATACTCAGATTCAATCAAAAATGGATTTTAAACTTCAAACTTAAAAACTCCCGCCCTAATTCGTATTTTCAAGAATTATAAAGCGGTGTATTTAGATTTTTTTGCAGTTATGGCATGCAAAATTTTAGGTCAATCGGTCACTGATTGAAAGTTGCAAATTCGTAATCGACAAGCTCGCAGAAAACGAACATGTATTCTTCATATTATCTAAACTCTTTCAAGATGTCACATAAAAAGCGTATACAAAACTATGATGTTTGCGGACTTTCCAATTGCTGCTTCCCTCACACTTTTGACAACATTTATTTAACAAATTTGAACTGCGTAAAGTACATTGCTACAGTTTAAATTGTCGGGTTTAATGTTACGTATTTTATAAACTTTTACTTTACACCACAGAATTCGCGCATATGTAAAACCAGAAATGCCGTTCTAAACTCGCTGAACTACCTTTTTACTGCCCAACCTGTCTTTTAAGGTCACATTGTGTGTGGCATTGGCAATTAATGAATTGCATAAATCGAGCACCTTTTTTGAAAACGATGACATTCTGGTGTAAGTGAAATCCCATCGCAATGCCGAAATTGATGTAGTTTCAAACCTGGTTAGTAAAATTTTAATATAAGTTTCCAAAACCGCTTTTGTTAAACAGCTTTCCCTCCTCAGACCAGACGTCTGCGCAATTCACAGCAAACACAATGCCGCTGTCAAGAATAATTTGTTTTTCTAATGAATCCGCCAACGCACTGCCCCACAAAAACGTGGCGACGAATTATTCGCAGTACCGTATTGCTCTCGGCCAACACGCGTTCTTACGATAGGTGTGTTCCCGTTGGGAGATTTTTTTGAAAGATAAAGACATATAAATTTATAAAATAAGTGCAGGCGCGACCAATAAAAGCAAATACTCAAACAATATCCCGAATTTCCCTAAATTATCGCGCATCCTTTTTAATTAAGGAAAGGCCTGTAATTGCAAATTATATATCATTATAGTGCTAATTATCGTGTTTTCGGTCGTACCGAAACTGCATGACTCAGTAACTAGGTAAGGCCCACATAGCCCCAGAGAGTATACGTGTTTTAAGTTTACCAAAAGCTTGTTTCCAAAAATGGAAATGGGTTTCATTGTCTGAACAACATAATCCAAAATGACTGTTTCGGATTTTACACAACTTAACAAAAGCGTACTGGCAAGTGGAAGCATAGATTGCTTCATCTTCTTAGCTTGAACTTCGACCAATTTGACATATTCATCATATTAGCTCTGACAGTGAGGGTTGTATGGTGCTGAAAAGGCAACGACATAAAAAATTAAAGAAAAATCTCTCTCTTGGG
>LJIJ01001253.1:0-51192 GCA_001718145.1 Orchesella cincta
AAAGAGAAGGAGAAGAATGACGATATGTAGCATATTATTGTAATTTAGTGATGTTTTTTCAGCTTGTTTGACGGCCGAGTCATAAACAAATTATAAATTGATGAAGTTTGAAGCAAAGTGGGTGGAGATTTACGATCAATAAAATGCCCAGGATAAAACACGTTCAAATTCGGTATCCACCTATTTCATTAAAAGTGATGATACTGAACAAATATTGGGAATGTTGCTGCATGAAAATTTATTACGGGGCTTTAAGCTGCACTTGAAGCTTTATCAGTTTTTTGGAATTACATCCTTATGTCTCACTGAGAGAAATAAAATTCAATTTTTTGTTCTTTCGCCTAAACGCTTGATATCACTAGAATGGGTGAAGATTTCCATTTCCACAATTTTCACGACAATCCTTTGGCTCCAAATATTTCAAAATCTTCGTAGAGAGAAACTCGTTACAACCCTGGAAAGTATGCTCTACTCAAGCGGATGTCTTGTTGGTTGTGTCGCCGTCAAACTGGTTTACTTTCAACGGCGAGAGGTATCAGTGGAGCTACTTAACCTTATTTTGGAATACGAAAGGAGTTTGAAAATGAAAGGAACAGAGAAGCAGTACTTTCGTCTCAGAACTATTGAAAAACTACTGATTCAATTTGTTCAATTTTGTGGCACAGTCGGAATGCCAATTGTGGTTGTGGCGTATGCTCTACTACGGTGGATTACTCCTTGTACATCAGCTCTCTTTCTATTCCATTTAATACCGGAATGCTTGACCTCTTCGTCATTACCATGGAGGTTTCGTTCATTAATTCAGTTAGCGATTCAGCTAATTTTGTCCACTTACCTTTTTGCTGATATTTCCGCAGGCTTTATGTTCCAAGTGGTTGAACTGGTGTATCTCCAAAGCTGCTGTTTCAAACAATATATTAAATGCTTGCAAAAATCTCTCCTCAAAGGCGAATTTAGGTTATCAGAGTTGCTTAGGTTCAGGCAGCTGCAAATACTTCTTCGGCTCTACAACAGGATTCAAGAGGATGTAATAGTTATTGCTTTACTTATTATGGTGTTATTTTTCTTTATTGTGAGTTCATACGCCCTTATTAATTTGGGATCGGGAGAACAAGGTTTATCCTGGCCTCAAATGTTGTTATTTTCAAGCATACTTTTGGATGCTTTCTTGGCAATTGTGGTGATCTACAGGACATTTGGTGGAGTTCATACTGAGTCGGTGCTGTCACTGGAGTATATGAAAAAGGCGCTGTTGCCAAATCTTATCAGTAAATGTCATCATAAGGGTAAACTAGCTGACAAATATGTGAGATCAATTAGAGTTCTGAGAGTAAATATTGGAGCTGTAAATTATGTCGAAAAAATTACACCCATTGTCATGCTTGAGTTTTGTTTCGGCCAAATTGTTAATTTGCTCCTAATTTGAATTTTTTTTAGTGGTGACAAAACTGTCAACTTACATTACAAATCTTTGGTTGCCGGCTACAACCTTGCTTCACTCTGAACTCTTAAATTTAATCATTAGATTTAGTTTTAAAAGCCTAGAAACATAGAATTGTATATTAGTAATGTGTAAAACAGTTTTGGATTTCATACCTTTTCACTTTTAGAGAAAATCAACGCCGGGATAATTTGTAAAACTTGTGTTAACATGTAAGTTTAGCTTACACCCTGAAAAGCATCTTCATGGCCGGTAATAGGTTGGGGGTAATTCGTGTACATGTGAAGACAGCCTGGTGCAGAATCTTTTTGTAACGTTTAACCAGTTAGCAGGAAGCAATTGGGCCGAGGCCAGCTCGTATACGGGCATTACGTAACATGGTAGGAAGTTTGGTCTGGTTACAGGAAGATTTCAAATTGCCTTATAATGATTCTGCAACCGCCGTGATGTGAGATGTTTGCACTAGACGAAATTAAATTTCAAATAAAGAAGTGGTACTCCGACGTTTTTCAATCAATTGATCAGAAATTTTGCGATTCAAAATGTTTCTCCACGTTCTCTACATCTATGCTTGTTTGGCATTTTACACTTTGACCAAACCTTAATAAAGAATACTTGCCATCATTTTAACTCAACTTTAATTTTCTTAACTTCGTAAATTATTTGGTTACTCAAATTTTCCATAACAGAAATAAGTAGCAGTAGATTGCTATTAACTCATATATTGAACTGGAACTTCAGAACTCTTTATTTCATAAAAACCATTTTAGTCCATCTCTCGTCTTGTGACAAATTTTAGGAGTATGAATCAAGTGTGAATCAGTCTGTTAACTTGTGTGACTACTTGTATACAACCGTGTCTTGCTCAGTGTTATGTACAATAGATAAATCTTCATAACGAAATCCAAAAGAAATCTCTAGTTTGGTATCAACTAATGCCATTATGTTGGTGACCATCTACTCGACATGTCGTCTGCGGACCAATACCCCGTTGGTATAACAATCATGAACCCAGCTTTGAAGCTAGTTGGGAATAAATTATAGTTAACAGGAGATGAGTTTATCCGGATTAAAGTCGTCGTTATCCACCCACATTTCAATCAGCTTGCAATGTCTGGTATAAATTTGTTATTAAACATCACCATTTGCACTGTGTTAACTAAGTAGTACTTCAAAAGAGGTTAACAAAATGTCTTGCAGTAGCACCTAGCCATCATAACTAAGTAATGTGTCCACAAACAAACTATTCCGCAGGAGATATAGAAACCTTCTTCATTCAATAGCTTGTTTACAAAAGCGAAATGCATTTTCTAACTAAGTAACGAGAGAAAATGGAAAGGAAAATATGTTGCGGTAGCTTGATGCAACCATTTCTTAGAAATTATAACCAATTTTACATAGTATATAAAGCCTTTTTCCCTTCAATAGTTCATCAAAGTAAAGCTCGTTTCAAGTTGTCGAACGCTGACTGAGCTATAGATCTAGGACGTGCAAAAACATCCAGAAAATGAAGAATCTTTTATGTATTCTTTTCTTGTGCTTTTTGGCTGGAGCAGTGAAACCAACGCCCCCAAATTCCCGCAAAAGCAGTTTTGGACTCGAGGATGGAGTGGAATGTTTATCAATACACCCAAAGACAAAAGCTCAGGTATCCAACTTAACGATAACCGTATTACTGGCCAAGTGTTAAAAAGGCCTTGATCGTAAAATGTTTATTTTTTTATAAAAAGCTTGAGAAAATCGAGACGTGGGAAATGCGTCGTACAAACTCTGCAGAACTTGGCGATAATTGTTATTTCTGTACAGCAGCTGGATTAATTGGAAGAACAACCAAACAAATGGTAAAACGGACTGAGATTATGCAAAATAGGTTCGGCTCAATAGACGAAACACTTCGTTTACTGCTGCCAATTTATCCCAACGCTAAAGTAAAAGATTTCAAGAGTAGAGACACACTTAGAGAGTTTTTGGAAAAGAGGCTTCAACCAGGCTGCCCAGTCAAGTTTGGATTAGCTTACTTTCCAAGTCAGGGTGCGGTTGGCCATATGGTTGCAATTAAAGCATGGAAATTACGCCAAGGTGGTACAATTTACACAAGAAAGGTGGACTTCCAACTTTCACCGAAGGAGCGATTTTCAAACGCACCCAACAACAAATGGCTTCCACCTGGAAATCTGCATCTAATTGATTTAAATCCTCCGTCCTTGAAGTCTACTTGGATTCCCGGCAATCAAAGGTTTTCTAGTAATAAGCTGAAAAACTGGGCTAGTCCAAAACTCCCTAAGCGTCTATCTTAAACACTTAGGAATCAATCATGTTTTTCTAGCTACGCTTTTCTTATTACCGTAAAATCAATGGGATTGTTATTTGTATCTGCAGTTTTAGGCTTATTCGCATGTGCGCTTTGTTATATTAATTAAACCGATAATATTTATAACTAAAGTATTTTAATAAAAAAACTCAATTTCCATTTTAAGCGACATTAGTACTCAGTCAATGAAGTCTCTAAATAAATGTCTACCTGTGTATTACAAGTTTTTAATATGGTGGGATTTAATGGTAGAATGAAAGTAATTCATCAAAGTAAGGTAGAAATAATGGACTAAGTATTACTTAAAGCAAGTCAGAATAATGAATTTAAGGCAAACATTTGAATGCCGTGTAAATCTGACCTGGTTTAAATATTTGCACTCTTTTCCTAACAAATCAATGTTTAATAAATTCACACATTGAAAAGTTACATTTTAAACACTTTTCAAAGGTGGGTGATGGATTCGTTTACGTTTAGCTTCTACTTCGTGAAAAAAATACCACATCCCAGATACACATTAGATGGAAGTGACAAAAACCAAACCATTAAGTTTACTGAAGTAAAATAATTCAGCAGCAGTTCACCAACAAAACTCACAACGGACAATAAAAGACCACTTAAAAATGCAAGAACCGTTCCACTGAGATGCTGCATCGAAAGATTATCATTCACTTCCTGAATTCCGAATTGAGGTATTGTTGTGTTCAAGTTAGTTTCCCACTTTCTCCGTGTTTTATGCAAGTAATCATAGTCAATTTGCCACCACTTTTCTGTCATTCCCATTTCCATAGCAACCATCAAAATTCTATTAAACTTCTGAAGGAAAATGGCTTTCTTTCGAGTTACAAATGTTGTCAGCAGGATACTACTCACATCAGTTGCTTTCTTGAATGGAACTTTTCTATATTTTCCTGTAAAATTTTTATGTAGTACATGGTCCACCACTGTATTCCATGAAATACATGCTGAAGTGGTTTCAACGAGGTGTTGAAAGCAACGAACTGCATCTTCTTCCAGCTCAAGCCTCTTGAAAATCCCTTGGAAACTGGGATCTGTGCTGGATTTTAAGATGTTGTAAGCTGCACCTTTAAGGGATTGAAGGACAATTTTGAATGAAGGTGGACTCTCAGCCAGTTCCTTAAAAGTTTTTGGGGGTTCGTCCATCAAGGGGAAAGCTAAAGTAGAGACAAGCTTGGAGCGATATGTAGTGGTTATTAGTAGCGCAAATATAAGCCAAAATGCCAACAATGTCCGAGTAGAATTCAGAGGGCGTTCTTCTGGTGTCTTAATGTATTGCTCTAGCAACGTTTTGAGAATGTAGGTGACTATTCTTTTCGGGGAAACAGATTGGCTTGTTAATTTTAACAATAAGTAATGAACCAGACACGAAGCAATAAGTGAAGTTCCTAAGCAAAGCCACACTACTGGAGGAAACGGCAAGAAGAAAGCTTTCCAGGAATAATGTGGTTTTGCAAGACTAGTTGTGAATGTTAGCCATACGTAATCTATGGGAAATGTGAAACCGACCAAACGATTTCTTGAATAAATTTGACCAACTGGACCACCAAAATCTGCATTTCCCGAAATCACGTCACCAATAACACCAATCCACGTCCCGTTTTGTAGACGAAATCCTGTCCCACCGCCACCTGAAGATGGAAAGTATGAATATGTGAAATTGTACTTGTAACTCATGTACTCCAGTGTCGTTCCGACTATTCCTCGAGTGATTGCCCATTCACCAGTTGAGGTTTGATGCAGCTGGATTCCAGACACGGACAATGTTGCGAAACTGACTTTAAACTTTCTTGCGTGAAAGTTGGAGAGTAAGTCTGGGAGTACTTTTGATATTCTTGTACCTTCGGGAACAATACCCAAGTGGATAATTGTTGGCAAGCCTGCATTGCAATAGAAGCACGTTGTCATGAGTTGTTCACTTCCTATTTTCAAAACCAACTTGTATTTAATTCCCAATGCAAATGGCTCACTGGTTAGTAATTTATTCAAGAGGGAGACTTCCGGTGAAGTAAATATGAAGTAGTCTTCATCCAACTCAATAATTCCTTTCAAGTTTTCCAAGAATTTGTAGAAATGGAGTAGATCTGGACTGTTAACAAACCCTTCAAAATTAACTACTGCCACAGTGCATTTATCCCTGTGTTTGTGGAGATCCACACTGCTGCTCTGAAGAACACTCAGATTTACTCGGTAGTCAATTACATATTTGTCTTGCTCAAACGATACAACCGGAACACTCAAGCTTTTTGTGTTATTCTGATACTTTCTGGACTCTCTTGCATTTATCTCGAGTAATGTGCAACTCTCAATGTTCAAATTTTGAAGTTCCTTAATTTCAGATGGAACTCTGTTTATTTGAAACATCAGCCCTTTAGGGAAAGCGAATGAAAGAAGGAGGATTGTGGTTGTAAAACTCTGCGCTGTTTCTTGCATTTTTAAATATGTATTGGAAAATAACTGTTATATTTACGCTAGACAAGTATTGTGTGAGTTGCTCAAGGTTTTTATGACTAAAGTAAAAAATACCAGTTTTCAGAACCAAGAAGACTTCTGGTATCCATTAATTGTTTACGACTCTCTAATTACTGGCATACAAGACTGATAGTTGGCAAATGAAGACAAGAAAATAACGTAGAAAGAATGGCTGGCTTCTATACGTTAACAAGAATATTATAGAAGCCCCTCAGCAGTTAATAAATTATATGACACGAACGGTTTTGTTCAGCCAAACACCAAATCAGGTTGGAAAAGTAACGTCATGAGAAAGCAAAGTAGTACACCCGTTTCATGTTCTTCTTATCTTTTGTTGACTTGTCAAAATTTAGTTATGAATGCTTGCGTGCCTAGTCTGCAAAACTCTGTGGTATCAACTCGAAAAATCTGAGTTAATTACTGGGTAGTGAAAGCATGTGGAATTTTAAGTAAGAGTCATTGCTTCATATTTTTGGTTTTCATGGCTTTTCTTATAAGCAGTATATCCTTTAGACTACATAAACAGACAATGTCGCCATTTGTCCTTGTTCATATATATTATTTAGAAATACAAGCATGTTTCCTACAAATAAACCGACTGCAAAACCAACCAAACATTCTACAATTTTAACGTTGTTCCCATTCTTCGTCGATGATATGATAAACTGCAAAAACAGTTCATATATCTATTTGACAAATTCTTTTTAACATTCCGCTAAGCTTTGCATATATTTGTAGCATATCGCAAAAAAATAATAAGGGCTGATTAAATATGATTAAATCAAATCATAGTGGTTACCCCATTCTAGTTTTTTATTCATTATCCCTTATCTTATAATATTCTTTAACGTCCTCCATCATCCCTGATTCCCAGTCTACAAAACGATAGCATTTTCAAGCAGCACGGGTTGCAATCGGGTGCTTGAGAGATATTGGAAAAATGCATATTTTATTAGTAAATGATGATTAGTTCAACGGAGTTAGCTGGAAATCAATAGAGTTCTTCCCCTTGTCTTCAAGATTACTTGTAAAAAGTCCGAAGTTGATTAGCGAAGTCGTTTTAGAGATATTGTGCCCACATTCATTCAATTTTAACTTTACTAATTCCTTCCTTCCTAACTTTGTTTATCTAAAACCACTGAAATCGAAGGAAATCAATTTTTCACCTTATCCCAATTTTTCATCTACCCACCTACCCACTTTACAAAAGGGACCTGGATTGCATGATAGAAAAGCTTTACATATATTTCGCAATCACAACAGTCGTTAATCAATCCGATTGCGCAGCCTATGGATGGCATAAGCTACTGAATCCAAAAATTTAAGCAACAAGGGTTTAAGGATAGAAAAGTCTCACGTAAGTGATATTTAGTAAAGCTCATAATAGTATTTGTGAATCTTAAACAATTAAAACGCTCCAATTCGACATAATTTGCAACATAGTCCTATAGACGATGCATATTAACTTCTAAAAACAATTGAATACTTACAAATGCTCAGGCTCAACATTATATTAAGAGGATTGAACATCTCTGATTGCTCAAAGTTCAAGACTAGTCAACTTCAAGTCTTGAGTTTAAGAGTTGTACACAATATCACTTTTTGGTTTTCACGCTATCTTGGAGAAGAAAACTTGGAAAATTTTGTAGGTATAATAAAAAAAATGGAACATTGTGCATCTCTTACTATGTAATTAAACCTTCTCAAACTACGGCTCTTAGATAATTTTCTAATGAATTTTCTAACTATTTTTTCTCAAATACATCTCAATGTTACCCAGAGAATCCACTAAAAATACCCTACATGCCCTTTATAAAAAATTTATAATAAAATTGACTTTCTGCAATAATTCAGCTCGTCTGAAAGTCTGTGCACTTGCTGCACAGTATTGAATGCATTTTTACATCCCATCAATCAAAAAATATCTAACATCAAATCAATCAAATTTCGAACAGATTTGGGTTATATAAGCTACCGCAAGCCAATGTATGCTTCAGTTCTAAATTTGTTTCAATATTCACAGTATAATAAAAAATATTTAAACCACCCTACAAATTTTTCTTGTTGGAGTAGCACTTAACAATGCGGCTTATTCCACAGCAAAAAGTGAAGTTTCCCTTTTAGAAAGCTTAGGAAACCAAGAAAATGTCGATGTCGTCATTACATTCAAACAGAGTACTAAACCGGTTTTAGATAGAGTGGAGCGGATGTGTGCTGAAACTCGTGGACATGAAAAAACATTTTCGAAGTCACAACTGGAACAACTCGCCAAGGAATCGCAACGAGATGTGATTTCAATTTTAAGAAGCAACTTTACATCAACCACCTTCCAATTTTTGGATCAGCAACAAAATCTTTGTGAAAAAGGCAATATTAGCAAATCTCATAGTGAACAAAATTGGCTCACGTTTAAAACGATTTACAGAATTTAATTAGCAAAACAGTATTTTCCGATCCAACTATAATTAGTAGGCGTTAATATAAGCCGCAGAAAAAAGCTGCTCAAAAGATTTTAGGCACTTGAGCGAATGTCTAGATTGTCCCAATTTATTATGCTCATTTCAAAATCGATCCAAAGCAGTATTTTTTAAGAGACGAACTTTTAGCCAAATGCAAGTATACAAAATTCATGATGCCAACACGGAACAAGTCTTTTTCAACTCCACACAAGCCAGTTTCGAGGACGATTCTAAATTTTGAACCAAGTAGTTTCCCTTGCACGTGATTTTTATTTGGTAATGAGCCTGGTTTCCATAAGTATCCAAATTTTAAGTATGGGAAACCAAAAGAAAACTGCAAACAAACAAGTTCTAAGTAAGCCGCATGTAGTGGTAACCGGCCCTTTCCCTGCGAACCCAGTTCCCTGCGAGGGTCCGTTTCCCTGCCAACCTCTTTCCCTGCGGACCAGTTTTCCGGCATGCCATTTTCCCTGCATGCCCGTTTACCTGCAAGCCAGTTTCTCTGCAGAGCACTTATCCTGCAGGACAGTTCCCTGCAGCGTACTTTCCCTGCAAAACATTTTCCCTGCGAAGCATATATTCGATATATATATAGCATATATATAGACGGTTAACGGGATAATTATAATACATATTTTTAAGCAGTTCATAGCGTTACGCATAAAGTTATGAATAAACTTTTGATGCCCTTATCCTGCCTATCGCAATTTATATATATTAGGAGTGAATATGTGCAAACATTACAACTCCTTTTACCATTGCTAAAACGTTTCCCAATTGCTGGCCATACACTCTGCTTGAATAATGTATACTCACTCAATTAAGCTTATTATTATTTAATTACTATAGGAGTTAATTGTGAAAGTCTTACTATACTGTTACTGCAAAAAAAGGTTACTTTTACTAATATTAAAACGTTAAGTAATACGAACACTTACTAGTAGTCTACATCACTACTTCGTAGCCTTTACTTAATTTTGTAATAATTATCAAATTCATTCGATCGTTAACGGATTATTCCCGAGATTATTCTTATCCTTCAAAACAAGCTTATGAGCTTCTTTTGTCTCTATAGAACTTAATGTACATAATTGCGCAATTTACTACTTGTAAACTTTTTAAAATTCAGATAATCTTTTATAAAACAACTTATATATGTAATCCTTTGTACGCTCCAAGTCTAAGAAATAACACTAGAACCATTAAGAAGCAGTGCATAATATAGGTATGCACATATTCACTCTAAACTGCGATAGGCAGGGTAAGGGCATCAAAAGTTTATTCATAAATTTATGCATAACGCTATGGACTGCTTGAAAGTATGTATTATAATTATCCCGTTAACAGTCTTTTCGAATATATGCTTCGCAGGGAAAATGTTTTGCAGGGAAAGTACGCTGCAAGGAACTGTCCTGCAGGAAAAGTGCTCTGCAGGGAAACTGGCTTGCAGGTAAACGGGCATGCAGGGAAAATGGCATGCCGGAAAACTGGTCCGCAGGGAAAGAGGTTGGCAGGGAACAACCCTAGACCCCATGTAGTTTATTTAGATGTTTTCTCACGTTTTCTAACTTATGTCATTTTTTCACGTTTTCTAACTTATGTTATTTTCTCACGTTTTCTAACTTATATAAGCTTATGTAATTTTCTCACGTTGAACAAACATTCTTTTCACATTTTCACATTCTTCACATTCACGCTTCTTCACATTTTGCAATAAACTATTTTTAGTTTACATCCAGGTCTACCCGCATAAACAACCTACAAAATTTGTGAACTGTTTCGAATAGTTTTTACATTTGTTGTGAAATATGAAGGGTTTCACTTATTTCATAATTCTTCAACTTATATTCTCATCTGCGGAGCTTTTCAGGATTGAAAGTTCCATTGAAAACATTCTTCAACACAGCTTTTTAAGCCACTGTTCAATTCTTGTGATAACGTTGGTGACTGAGCAAGAAAACGCTTCAGGTCCTGATGAAAATCTCCTCAACATAAATTTATACTCTTGTTTGCGAGACAAATACGTGATAAAATATCATGCGAATTCAACCTACTCTCAACTCAATAGTACACTGGACGTGCATAAACATCGGGATAAATGTACGTGTGCATTGCTTTCATTTGAGAATGTTGTTGCTGTCGATTCAAGGATGGCTGAGGATTTATACGAATTTGTTCGAAGTTTAAATGGAATTATCAAATCTGACGAGGACTATTTTTTAATTCACTCAATAAGCCCTTTATTAAATGAAGATTTGCTGTTAAAAGAGCCATTTGCACAAGGAATCAAGTACAAACTGGTTATAAGTCAAAGCGAAGGAATATTCAAAACGACCTGTTTTTATTGTAATAACGGCCAACCTTCAATTTACAACTGGAACAGTTCAGTTGAGACGGCATCGTTATCAAAAACTACCACACTTTTCCCTGATTTGTTAAAAAACTTTCACGGAAAGTCATTCCGAGTGAGTTCCTCTGTTTTACTCAGATGGTTAACCGAACACCACGAGATTTCACCCGGGGTTTGGGAAAATACACGTGGCATATTTGGAACGGCATTGGAACACCTGAGCGGAAAATACAATTTTACTTGTAGTTACTTTCCTTCCATTGAAGGTGGTGGCAGTGGACTTCGGTTTGAAAATGGGACTTGGATTGGTGCTGTTGGAGACGTAATTTCTGGAAGGGCCGATATCGGAAATGCGGTTGGTCAAATTTACCTAAGAAACTTATATGTCGGCTATACTTTTCCCGTTTGCTATAATTGGCTAACATTTACAACCAATTTACCCCAACGGCAGTATTCTTGGAAAGCTATTTACTGACCTTTCACGCCTCTTATGTGGCTCTGTATTTTTTCAGCATTAATTTCTTCCTTCATAGTTTACACATTTTTACTTAAATTAACTTCCCAATCCATTTCCTTCTCAACTCGATTAGTTTACATGCTCAAAACTCTGATAGAGCAAGATGCCCCTGTTCCAGAAGCACGAACCTTGAACTCTACTCGAACCTTTATCGCATTTTGGCTCTTTTTCTCACTTCTTATTACAACTGCTTATCGCTCAAAACTCGTTTGCATCCTCGCCGTTCCTATTATGGAAGAGCCGCCAAAAACATTTGAAGAACTTTCAAATAGCCCGCCCTCTTTCGGAATAACGTTGCAATATGTTCGAGGTGCGGCGTACACAATTCTAAAAACGAGCACGAATCCAATTTTCCATAAAATCTCGAGCAGGATGGAACTGGAAGAAGACGATGTAAAATGTTTGGAAAGAGTTATTGGAAAGCAAGCAACGTGCATTAGCTGGAACACCGTGGTGGAATTTGTAGTTCAAAAGAACTTGAGTGATAAATTTGGCGTGCACCTCTCGTCAAAGCTCCTGACACGGCTAGTTTCATTGCTGCGGCGTACGTCATTAAAAAGCGGGCACTATTTCGCCAAAAGTTTGATGAGGTTATAATAAGAGCTATGGACATGGGACTTACTGAAGAATGGTGGCAAATTGATTACGAATTTGTGAGGAAGAAGAGGCGGGAATGGGAACAGAGCGTGAATAAACCTCCGATTGTTTACGATATCTATAGCCAAGGAGATGACAACCTGACGATGAAGCATTTGAGTGGAACGTTTTACCTGCTGTTGTTTGGATTAATGGGTGGCTTTGCGTATTTTGTGGGGGAAGTAGCAGTAAAGAATGCCGCACTTGCACAGATTATTTCGGGAATTAGAAATACCTATAATGGGTTCAATCCGCATGATTCCACAACACCCACAATTTCGCTGGATGCAAAGATTTTGAACTCGGAGGATCCGCAACTGGAAATAACCGTGCCCGCACGCAATTCTAAAACAATTCCACAAACCTCCCAGTCAACAACTCTCTAAAAGCTACAAAAACATTTTATTTGCGAAAGGTGCAACAGTGTTTTGAACTGAAATTTTCAATTTGTCTGAAAGGCGTCTATTGCGATATTGGACAATATGTGTTTTTGGTTATAATTGCTTTTACCAAACGGATACAGAGCAAGAATTCGTAAATGAGTTGTTCACGTACACTTCCTATCACTTATGGGTAGGTAAACACATCACAATCCTACTTTGACGTTGAAATTGGCTTGACTTGGGTTGGGTTCAAGCTAGCGTAACAGAAGCGTTACAAGGGTGGGTGGTACATCGGCCTGCCTAGCTGCAATTGAAGGACCTAGTAGTGTTAAAGCAGTACCTAGGGTTCTTTCATGTATTTAATACCAAGAAATTCTACAACCAAGAAATAAGATTGCAATCCAACAGTCCAAATTGAATTTATGCAAAGTTAATGTAGAAATTAGATTTGTAAAAAATTAATGTAAAAAAGACGTATGTAAAAATATTCAGGAGAAAAACCCTGTCAACTAATACCTTTATGGCTAAGCATATATATTGCAACATTATCACTGTGCAACATAAAGTAACTATTACACTTTAAAACTGCCAACTGCAATGTCGTAAATCATATTTCAAAATCTGACAACTATTGAACACTTAATTACTAAAGTAAAAGGATGATTGCATATATGAAAGTAGTGGATTTCAACCAAGGTACTCCCGATGGGGTTTTTAGGGTCGGGGTTTTTTGACTTTTTATGGGTTTGGGAAACAAATTTTTAAAAAACCCACGGGGAAATTTGCCTTTTTTATAAAAACCCAGTAGGCGTGGTCTTTACTGCAATTGGTTGTTACTTGTTCTTACACATACTTGGTCTTACTGCATGAATTCAACTTAATTTAATGATACCACACTTCTACGTTTGTTTATAACCTTTCCCTAGTCGGATTTGCATGGTATTTGAACATATTTCCAATACATACACGAAGGTAGCTGTATAATGCACGGACCAATCAGGATTTTTCGGCAAAAAACCCCATTTAGTCAAAAAAAAAAAGTCAAAAATCCCCGATTATTTGGGGTTTTGGAATTTTACGTAAAAATCCCACCCAACGGGAGAACCTTGATTTCAACGTGTTTTACATATCGTTATTTAAAACTTAAAACTAAAAAGTGTCGTGACTATAATTTATCATATTGGCCCTAACGGGGGAAGGTTAAAGTGAGTTTAGCTCCGATTGAAATAAGATTTGGCATGGATAATCGTTTTAGGCGTCTTATCGCGTATATTGAGTATCAAGTCTTCATGGGCACTTTTGTCAATTTTTGAGATGTGATAAAATCCAAATTTTCTTGTGTGATTTTGCATAGAAAAATTTAAACTGACTTCATTTTAAAAAATGGCCACAAGACAAATGAGTGTTTTGGTAAAGCAAGTGTGGGTTCATGAAAGATAATTACTAAATGACCAACACATACTATAAATTACCTCTTAATTGAAATATCACATCATTCAATTGAAAATGCTTGACTTTTTACCCTGTATGATACGGAAGTTCTGATTCCAATTTTCAATGTATATTTATAATCTATGATAAGAAATGCAGTGGACAACGGTTAATACATCACAACTTGGATATAGAGCTTGATAAGTTTATTTACTTCGACTCTTGTCCCTGTACCTGTGACTTCACATAGTCAGTCTACGAGCTTGTTTTCATTTGACTCACAGTATCGATAGGTTAAGTAAGAATTTAAAAAAGCAAACGGTTTTACACGTTTCACAAGTTATTGTGATCCCAAACAGACGACAAACTAGAGTTTATCCAGAAAAACACATTTGTCCTTAACCAAATTTTCAATGGAGTGACCGTTTTTTAAGTTCAAGTTTTCCATTTAAAAAGCCCGTAAGAAAATTAGGAATTTAGCGCATCTCAAAAATTGACAAAAGTGCCCATGTACACTTGATACTCAATATACGCGATAGGACACCTAAAACAAACATCCATGCCAAATCTTAGGTGAATCGGAGCTTAACTGACTTTAACCTTCCCTCGTAAGTTAACTTAACCAAAAATTGCATGGATTTCTAGGGTATTTTTCATATATTCAGTTGTGCACATAAATTGAAAAGAAGAAGCAACTGGCTGTACTGCTTTTAGAAAGATGGTCGCAGTAAAGCAATGGTGGCAATGTCACCTACCTGGCCATGTCACCTACTGTAACCTACTATGTCACCTACCTCCTATGTCACCTACTTGCATACGTCACCTACCTCCTATGTCACCTACTTGCATACGTCACCTACCAAATTAAATTAGTTTAAATAACCAATTATAACCAAACCATTAGGTTTAAATGTGTTTAAAATGTACTGGTTTTGGTTATATTGGTTATTAACTATTTAATTTAGTAGGTACGTATGCAAGTAGGTGACATAGGAGGTAGGTGACATAGTAGGTGACATGTAGGTAGGTGACATTGCCACCATTGCTTTACTGCGACCAGAAAGATCACAAAAAATGGTTTCCTTGATATTGGAATTAATGGTTCACTCTAGCTTGACGTATTTTAATTGGGAAAAAAGTTATTTTGGAAAAAATAAAATGGCGATTGTGCAAGATAACCTTTCCATTCAACATAATAGCACTATTTATTTTGTAGCAAAGATTTGTAGCCCTAACCAATTTTAGCTATTGGATAGAATCACGAAGCGAAAAACGGTTGACATGTTTAACGGTGTGGCTAGTGGTAACGCTTTCCGTTTGTTGAACTGCAAGAAACCCTGTAAACAGATATTTTACAAAATATTATAATCCAGAAAAAGATACGGTTGAAAATGTAGACGATCTGATTGAAATGGATTCACTGGAACAGTTTCTTAAGCCTATTACAAAATGTGGAAAGGATGCTTATGTAGACTCCATGGAAAATATAACCAGGGCCAGTAATGAAATGAAATCAGGTCTCCGATTAACACCAAAACGGGAAAAGTAGCTGTTGATAAGTAGTGATTCTTACTGAGAAATTACTAGCAACTGGTTACTTGGAAATATTACTTGGCCAGCCACCATGTTTCTGAGAAGGGTACATGGGATTCTAGAGTCGGGCTTGTTGCATGTTTGTAAAGAGTGGATTCATAGGGTAGACACTTATCGAGAAGTACTAAATGAACCGCCTGAAAGGGAAGGCTACAACGCTGTTTCACTATATGGAAATATACGGGCACTGTTTTTCTCTATTTAACTTTGTCATCAATTCCTACTTTAATTTTTATTTATTAGTTGGTATGATTATCGTGCATAGAGTGACGAAATAAGGACTGGATGATCAAACTGGAGCAAAAACCGCCTAGTTAGTGGCTGCATGTTTAAACAGCCGTTTAAAGATAAATTATATTGCATATCGGTTTTTCAACTTTTTACATTGCAGCTTGCACCACCTAATTTGGAAACATGGGTAATCTCAATTTAGAAACTGGGAAGTTACAAAGTATAAGTACCTATGCAAGTAGGTTTAATGTTCGAAAAGAAATGATGGGTTTTGTTCAAGCTCATAACTTAATTAGTACACGTGAGCCACCACATATATAAATACAGGCTTATAGTTGTCAACATGGAAATTATGTTGGAATTAACTTGAGTAGATGCCAATACCGACTAAAATTAGTTTTTAGGGTTTATTTAGATTGCTGATTTTATTAAACATGGTCTTTTAAATTGAAAACTAAAATGTCCGTTAAAATAAATTGAAGTTTGTATTGTTTTAACCTAAATAATTGTTCAGCTGGGCTGGAATCAAAAATAAAATAACCTGAAGTCAAAATGTTTTTGGCAAAATTTATTGCTCTCAGTCAGTCCGACTAAACTACTTCAAAAGCGTACATATTCGTAGTTCTTTTCCCTTCAATTAACTGATTTGTAAAAGTTTTCTAAGCAAAGTATTTGCATAACATTGAACTTAAATACAAGTAGAATAGCATTTCAATCAAGCATCGCTAAAATGGGTACTGAAATATTGTCCCCACTTCTCTTAAAAGCTCAAGAGTTGAATCAACGAATTAACAACATATTTTGTTATCCTTATAAGTTCAAGTGGAACTGGAAAACCAAACGCCTAGAATCTGAACACAGGTCAGTGGAAACTTCTCCCATTTTACTTGTCAAATTATGGAGTAATTATGACCGGTTTATTTGCATCGGTGTATTTGCTACTAGACGCGTTATTTCATCCCAACAAATATCCAGTTCATCAACTGTTTGTTACGGTTATACTGATTGGATTTGCGACATCTATCTCGTTGGCAAATACAGTTTTGATAAAAAATAGTGAAATATTTTGTAAATATTACAACGAGTTATACCGATTTGAAGTGGAAACTAGAAAACTCGTCAAGTGCGGCAAGTTATATAAAATTACTCTTAATTTAAGATGAAAACAATATAAGTTATTCTTGTTGTGATTAAAAATATTCAAATTAAAAAAAAAATTTAAGAGTTATAACTGTATTTTTTAAACAAAACAATTTCTACGTAATTATAGGAAAAACAACCAGAAGCCTGGATCGCATTGGAATTTTGTTTGCTTTTGGGCAGTAGCCTTGTCTCTTCTGCCGCTCATTCTCCCTTTTATTGCGATTATATTTGCATTAGATCCGTATTACTACATTTTTAGTGAAGTGTTTCCTGTAGAAAAACGAGGAACTGCATTAAGCGTCACTATATTTTTGACCCGCTACCTCCTTGTTTTTTCCTGTGTTGTTGAAGGATGCGCAACGTATCGATATTGCGTATGCAATAGTACCGCCAAGGTAACATGCCTGGAACGCTGTATTGAACAGTTTACTTTAATGCGAAACTTTACTCAAATTTCTCAAACGTTTTCAAAACTTCAGATTATCCAATCTAAAACAGATGCAATAATAGCTCAGTTGAACGCTATTTATTTTGGACTTTCCTATTTTATGCTGATTGACGCTTGTGTGATAATAGTTTTGGGCTTAAAATTTATACCATTGCAACTTTACGTATTTTTTCCTTTTGTTGCTGTATTTGCAATTTGTGTGATATCCTTTTGTTTATCAGAATTAGCAAACCTGCATTACAAAAGTATTGATATGATAGCTTACTGTAAAACGCTACTTTTCAATGTAGGTGGTTATGGCTTGAAAGAGAAGAAAAAAATTATCAAGGCCATTCGTCCATTTGCGATTAGATGTGGCAGTTGCGGAATATTCAAAATGGAAACTCGGACAGCTTACCTATACTCGTTAGTTGTTAATTCGATTAATGCAACAATTTCATTTGAAGGGTCTCTGAGTAACTCTAAAATAATAGTAGTTTAATCACAACTGTTGCTATTCAATAAAATTTATGACAGAATATTCCCAGCAGAAAATACTACAACAAAATAAAATATCATTAGTAAATACATTACCACCGTTTTTTAACCTCACTTTATTTGCTGTTTGAATGGATTTTGCACAAATAGTTCAGCGTGAACTAATTTTATAATTAAGCTAGAAAACTTAAAACTCCTTCCTCGATTTGGTTTTGCTTGCATCTTAGAATGCTGCTTTCAAAGCGTTTGATCTTTCCTGAGGTGAATAAATTATCCTGTTAGCTATGCTTTAGAGACCTGCACATTCTATACAACATAGTAGCTCAGTGCCATGTAAAAAAATTAAACTGAACGTGCCTTTCAAATTTAGGTAAAACACGAAAAACGCAGAATGTTTCATTTTGAGGTTTTATTTTCATGTATTCCAGTTATGTGTATGCATTTTAGTAAGTAGTTAACACTACTTTGCTTGTAAAAATCCTTTCCAATGTATAATTGTAGTCACAATAACCAATCCTATAAAACTTGCCAAATTTTCTCTTGAAGTGGATGGTAAGCTGAGCAAAATAAAAATATGTCGACATTCGCAAAATACCTTTAACACTTCAAAAAAATGTTTTTAAAATGAACATTTCTCTCTTTGTATCACAAGCGGCATAACTGTAAAAATCTAGGATTTTCTCCAGGATTTAAGTAAGCAATGTTAACATGTTTGCCATACACTCTCAAAATTGAAGCTTGTAATTAGTTCAGTTGTTTTTATCACAATTCTTACTCTATGTCGTCATTTGATCACTAAGGGCTTAAATATTTATCAGGTGAGCATGTCAGTAAAGTAGCATTCCTCTGCTTTTGCTTATATTCCAGGAGTAAGGATTATGTGCACGTGGAGAAAATTCCAGAATATAGGTATGAAACTGACTGGTAAAAACTGAAGGAGAAAGATTCCACATTAATAATGAGCCAACTTTGGGTTTCCCACATGCTTGCATTTTTTCAAAACAATGTCATATAAATTGAGCGGCTGGAAAAGACTGTAAAAGCTAGAACTCCTGATGAATATTTTAGCACATGCCGATCAAATGATGAACAATATCAGGGCATGTTCCAACACGAATCAGTTAAAAACAATCTTCCATTTTCAGCCCATGGTCAAGTTATTCCGCCTTCATTTTGTGATGGATTGAAACAAGGTGACAGTTTTCAAATTCCTTGACAATGCAAACGTTCGTTATTATTGCCTTCTGAAACACAAAGAAAATTCTTTGATTTTTTTTTCGAAATTAGGATAATAAAAAGAGAAAAGTTGGTTTACAAGAATTGTTTTCATGAGGCGCGAAAGATAATTTGCTGAGTTTTTGGTCCTTTGTGGTCCCCGAGAACCCCCTGGTGCAAATACGTAAACACATTACTAATTTTTTTTGGTCTGTTTTCATTTTGATATAGGTTTAGGAGTGGTATATGTGATACATTTTGTCGGCAAAAACGTGCTTTAGCTCTGCTTACTTCCATACGAATATATTCGTGGAAGTTTTGGTGAAGCTTATGGTAACTTCATTTACTTTATAGTCTTACTGTTTTCTTTAATTGAGCAACGGCAACATGCAACCTTAACTTTTTTAAATATACGATCTGGTTGACGGCTATCAATAAATAATTAAAACGCGGCAATCAATACGTTCGTTGGTAAATATACAGCAGTAGTCCTTTTGCCTGGCTACATCAATTTTTATTTGATCATGTTGTAGTGCAGCTTTTTTTAATTGCTCTTATGCCAGATATAATGCCAATGTGCATGTGAGGAATATTCTCTTTCTGTGATACAAAGATAAATCTTGAAAACCTGTTCTCAGAAAAATACCATAATAATAATAAACCACTGCTGCTTTCCCATTTTTTGTAGTTTTATCCAAAAAATTGAAACGGTTAAAAGTGTTTTGACTGAAGTTCTTTTGATGAATATTTTAGTAGCTTTCGACCTACAGATGAGATAGAGCATTCTGTGCACGAAATACAATTAAAATAAGCTTCAATTTTCAGTTCATGGTAAACAAATCCGTTTTTGTAGCATGCAAGCTTGAAATAAGGTGACAGTTGGTAATTGCCATTGCGATTGAAACTTCGTTGCTCACTTAAATCGAGACATTGCCCTCGTTGTGTTCCTACGTGCCCATTATGTAATGAAATACCGAATTTAGTTTTAGAAAAAACTATTTTCTTGAGATTTGAAAGAAATTCATAATTTCCCCTTCTTGATCGTGTAAGCTAAAAGTGTTGGTCATACCCATTTTGGTATAGGTTTAGGATTGACATTTGTGGTACAGATCATCAACTAAAAAGTACTATAGCTTTGCTTACTTGCAGACAAATATATTCGTGGAACTTTCAGTGAAGGTTATGATAATTTTATTTAATTTACAGGTTCCTACTCTTTTCTTCAATTGACCTCACACAGAAAAATGCTAACATCAAACCTTAAGCTTTTCTTAAAATACACGAGCCTCGCATCCAAATATGGGGCTCTACCACTTCGATGGGACTCCAAAGCAGGCAAAATCTTCTTACTACCAGAAAAGGAAATGTGGAAAGCTAGACTGAAGAAAAACCTGTTTTTGCTTGCAGCATTCATTATTGTTTTACAGATTTCTGAAAAACACTATAGCAGCACGACGGAAAACAACTACGTGGAAACATTTTATGAATTATTTGCACTTATGGGGTTGCATAATTTCTCGTGGTATATCATTGATTGTCACCGGATTGCTTCGACTGCACTTGGGTTGTGCATCAACGGATATTTGCAGTTTGACAAAACATATCATAAAGGTAACTAACAATGTAATACTGTATCGTTTAAATTGAACTTTTTACATAAATTGTAGCGTGTTTATATCATTTTTCTAGGGAAAAATATAGAAAAACCTGAACATCTTATTGAACGGCTAAATCTAATCTTCTTTCGCTTTGTTTACTACATCATGGCTCTCATTCCATTTGTTTATGTGTACGGCCTCCACTTGAAGAATATTTGCAAACCATCAATGGCTGGCTACTGGCTCATTCCTGAGTGTCGTCAACGTTTAAGGATTTCACACGAATTAAGCGGTATCGTTATCAAATATGTTTCTCGGTTGCCCATTTATCTGGTTAATATGTGCATCTGGTGTTACTGTACTTACACCGCGATCTATATGATTTCTGTTGTTGAAATTATTATTCCTTTAAGCTTAACAGAGGCACTTAAATCTTACCTGAAATATGCGACATCAAACAAAGTCGTGGCACGTCAAAGTTGCTTTATGTTTAGAAACATTCAAATTCTGGCGTTGTTGACGAATGAAATTCTTCAAAAGAATTTGTTTATTTTGGTGTGTGGTGGAATATGGATTCAATCAATGGGCTTGGTTGGCTTGATTCGGGTGGAATGGACGAAGAAAAATGTTGTTCCACTAATTTTTTGTGGTAGAATGGTCGTTAATGGAATTCTGCTGATTGTGATTGTACTTGGAAGCATGGTTAGAGTTTTTCTGGAATCTGAAGGCATTTTTGAAACACTAAGAATCCAAATAGGCTCCAAGTACCGGTATAGGTTTAGTCGGTCGTTTTGGATCAGGTTCTACAAATCTTGTAGAACAATCCGTATTAATCTTGGACCATGCAATTTCCTGGATGCTGAGACACCGCTTACTTGCCTAGAGTTTGCTGTTGATCTCACGTGCAATTTTCTTTTAATTTTTTAAATCAAAAGCTAATCAGTTTATTTGTCTACATTTCTCAAAATACTTTTTATTTGCCCACCAATCACGACGTGAACAATAATTGTTTGCTATGCATGATGATGAGAAAGAGGTTCATGCAGTTGAATGCAAAAGCTCTATGATAAATATTATGCTGAAATATCTAGTCATGGGTAGACTAGTCGCTTGAAAATGCACGAGAACTCGCAAAATATGCTTTAAATTTAATCGGTATTGATAATTGTGCTTTAGGTTAATCAACTTTTCAAAAATATCAATGTAGAACTTGCTAGGTTATTTTAGTTTAGGTTAGGAAGACGCCAAAAAATTTCCATTCTTGAACAACAAACTAAATGTACAATTTCAATGTAATTTATAGCTTCAATTTAATCTTGCTTAGTCTGCCAGGTAGTTAATGTTGTGTATTTAGAATATAATAGTAATGCGTACAAATTATAACACTAAAAGCTAACAGAAAATCGGTAAAATTTCTCATATAATGAATGAATCATCCACACACAATAATCACTTTTTTTTGAAATTCCATGTTTTTAATAAACCTATGTAGAATAGTTACTTATTTTTATAAAGAATCGCAAAGAGCGTTATAACAGATTACACAAAATTCCATATAAATCATCATTTTTATAATTAAATGTGTCAATGTGAAAATGTCCACAATTAATTCGTTATTTACGGAGCTCATGGTTGTCAAATCATAAGTTACACTTTGATATATTCAAGCTTTCAACAATTTACTATTGTCATCCTCAGGAATGATGAAAAATTACAATTGACTTTCGAACATTAACAAATATTTTGGTTAATTGTGAAGAAAACATATTAATTAGGAGTAAGTATTATAGAAATAAGTATCCATGGTCTTCAGGGTTCCAGAAGGGGAATGAGAGTTGAGGTCCATATGGAGTTGACGGATTTACCATTGTTTTTGTTGATATTTTCGTTATCATATTTGATAATCCAAAGGTGTTCTTTGAATTTGCGATGATATTCTCTGGATTCGTGTTCTGTGTTCTGGATTCACAATTCGTGTGCAAAACCACAACTGCGTCATGAAGGACAATGTCGAATTCTGCTCAATGAATGAAAGATCAATTTAAGATGTTGTTGACTGGAATCAATAAATGCAATTTGAAATCGCAAATGCGTGGCGTGATCAGATGAATGAACGAAAACGTTTTGCCTTTCGTCAAAACGTTTCAACCAAATAATAAATGGGATTCCAAACTCCAATATTGAAAGACATCATATCACATTCTCAGTGTGGGATTAGTAGGCAGCGAATCATACTTTATTTGGGATCTTGTTTTGTCTGTCCGTGCACAAGTGAAGTTTTAGCAGTATAAATGGTTTGCTTGAACGCGAATTTTGGAAATCCTTTTTCCGTGAAATATTTGACAAATATAGAAACATAGGTAGATATAGATATAAAGATATTGAATGCTTGTAATTATAAAAATTATTGCTACTTTCATACATACTCAAAAAAAATATTTTATACTCTCATGACTTTTTGCTTTCGCATGAATGAATGGCTGATGTTCTGACCTCATTCAGCAAACAAAGTTGATTTGGCCAACCCAACTTTTCATCAAGTCATATCATTTCTCATCGAGAACTTGACTTTGTGTGATTACCTTTAGCCATTTTATTCCCTTGCCTCTCCAGTGAGCAATACCTACCAAGCATATGTTTCATTCTCAAGATATCAATTTCTGAAAAAATGAGGGAAAACGCGTTTTGGCTAAAATTTCTTCCACTCCTGTTGTTAATACGTTGTGACAATACGTATGCCCAATGTAAGTCGTATTTCAATTTCTAATAAACTGTAAAAATTAGAGCTTAAAATTTAGCAGTTACCAATTGGACTTTTTAGCTACCCGTACGTCAACTGCCAGGACCAAAACAACATGTCGAAAATTGCCCCAACCTCCAGCAACTCTTCCAAATCAAACCCAAACGGTTGAGGTAGAAACCCTGCAGGAAACCATGAGTCGTGGACTTTCTCAACTCCCATTTGAGTCCCACAGCAAAAGTGCCATATTCATGATGGGACTTTCAGGCGCAGGAAAAACTACATTGACACAGACACTAAATGGAAACTTGAGTCAAATGCATGCCGTTCCAGTTTCCAAACGAAAGTTTACTATACTTGACGATGGTGGACGAATCGGGCTACCCTCCACCGTTTCCAAGACGCTTGTCCCCGAATACGTGGTGAATCAAATAAACAACGTTTCTTTCTATGACTGCCCTGGTTTTGATGACAATCGGGGTGCCAATATGGACATTGCTGCGATGTTTGTTATCAACTCTATCACCAGACATGTGAACAACGCAAAATTTTTATTTGTGACAACGCACACCTCCGTCACGCTTGGACATACACGGAATGAGTTTCCCAGACTGGTCAGCCATGCATCTAAATTTCTTAAAAATATCAATAAATTTCGTGACTCGATTGGTCTTGTCGTAACAAAGGTCGATGGGTGGGAAGCTGGAGAAATGTTGAGTGATGACGAAATACTGGAAGAAATTATAACTTTTCTTTCTGAATACAACTCAACTCTCACAAATCAAGCGGAAGCCCAAAATCTCGAGGAAGTCAAGGAGGTAGCTCTTTCAAGAGAAATTCAATTTGTGGAAGCGTTGCTACAGCAGGATGAAAATGGGACATACTCTAAAATCTGGTTTTTGAGAAGCCCAACAAAATGCGGGCCGTTTAGTGAAATGCCCCTGATTTTGGAAGCCCGAGAAAAAATCACGGATTTGTACATGAACAAATTGGTCTATGCTTCAGCTACTCCCGATGATTTTGGGTTTACTTTGAAGGACAGTACAACTGTTGAAATAACTACTCAGTATGCCCCAAAAATTATTGAGAGGGTGAAAAACATCACTGCACAAGTTTCAAGTGCGCTAGCAAACGACTACGGAAATAAATTCATTGGCGCTTTTGGTAGCGGAGTAATTTCTGATAAGAAAATGGTTATGCGGCAAATGGAGGATATTCACAAAGAATTTCAAAATTTCTCTTCCGAAACTTTAGGAGAAAACCAGACTATTCAATGGATTTTTGAAACTATGGGCTACAACGTTCCTCAATATTTTTTGGATGAAATAAAGGCTGAAGAGAATATGCTCAGTTTTTACAAAAAGGTTTCGAATACCACAATTGAAATGCCCCCTCTGGAAAAGGATTTGTTTGCCAAGATTAAATTTAACATTCAACAAATGAGGACTGCTGTGCATGAAGCTGTCGAAGAAGTAGAACTTCCATCGCTGTTTTCAAAACTAAATCAAAGTGCTTTCCAACTTATTTCTGAGCTGGAGAAAAGCTACCAGCAACGTTTTTACGGGGGACTCAACCGGATTACAATGAACTCAAAAGCGAGCATTCTGAAAAGGGATTCCGGGCGAGTTTGGAAGCTTGAAAACAAGTGGCAACAGCAGCTAGAAGTGTCAACTTCTCCACTAGACATTTCAAATGAAATTTGTGACCTTTATGCAGATCTCGAAGTTGATATTCCAACTGAAAAAATTGCTCTCCTAAATAATATTGATGAATACCTTGATTTTCTTGTCCAACTCACTGGCTCAACATCAACAAGCAAGCCTGAAAAAGAATGGATCCGAGCTCTGAAAGACATTTCCGGAAAGGTCCAATATCTTGCTGATTGGTATGAGTTTATTGTAAAAATTGATAAAAAGTTACAACTTTATGAAACTCAGGAGCAAATTGGGGGAAGCATGTTATTATACTCCAATAAACGAAGACAAATCCCAAACGCAGTTGCGGCTCTAAGTTTTCTCAAAGAATTTAAATTGACTTCTCCCCTCGTCCCACAAAATATTGAAGGGATTTTACAAACCAAAGCAACCGAGGAAGACAAGCGTCAATTTACGAGAGTTGTGGAAAATGCTGTTGCACCAGTCAGCTTTGAATGTGTGGGAGATGACAAGATTTTGGTGAAAGGGAGTTATGTTCGAGTCTACGAGTATGCTTACTGGAAGGCGTTCACCGAGCCGGAAATACCTTGCAAATGGGGTGTTAAAGAAGTAGAAATATTTGCGAGTGAAGTTCTATTTTTGACTATTCAATGGAGGAAAAAGATTTTATTGTGAAAGTAGTTGCAAATAAATGGGAAATTACTAAAAACGATATAAAGGTTAATTTGAAAGGAAAAACTGGATGGTTTCCCGATTTTAAACCAAAGCCTTCAAACAAAGGAAATGGACAAAATGGAGTCCCTGGAAAACCCGGGGGAAATGGGGGAAATTTTTATGGAATTTACGGAACGCTTGTAAATTCTGCTGGGAAACTGGAAATAGATGTGAGTGGAGGTAAAGGTGGGCGTGGCCAAGACGGGGGAGAGGAAAACAGCAACCCGACCAACTTATTCAAGAAATGATCATAATTTTCGCAGATCCATTTCCGATTTTAAGGCGTTTGTTTTGGGCAGTGGGAATGAAATTGGGAGAGAATTTGTGAGGAAAATGGAAGCGGACTCGAGCATTTCCAGTTTATGACTATCTACAACAACATTGGCGGAGGAAGTTATTCAATTGGAACTATTATTTTATAAAGGAACCATGCCGGATTTTGAGTTAATTAAAGAATATACTGAATTGGAGCAGAGAATTAGAAACTACGTAGGTATTATCAGAAATGTTGCATCAACTTTGATAACGTTTATCTTAAAGACGGCTTCCGCAAATACGGTGTTCTGCATATCATCTGAAAGGTAAAGCGTTTGTCTATCCGACGATAGGTTAATTATAGTAGTAGTAATTTGCTGTGCAAATCTACAGCTCTTAACATTGCTGACTATGTTCTTTACTAAGCAAAATATTTCTGAGCAGGTGAAATTACATTAATATAAGGCCCTTTCTGCTTCCTTGATTTGAAATCTGCTAAGAAAAAGATGGTGTAGATATATTTACAGACCGGTCTACTTATACTTGGTGGTCACAGCAATTCCAAAAGTAGTGACCTCCTACCAGAAAACAGGCCAATCATTTAACGACTCCGCTAAAAACTGGTCTTTTGAACATAAAATTCTTGTTTTCTGGTACCTGACAGGTTTTTTCTATTACAATTTTTTTCTACGCAGGTACTATATTAACCAGGCAAACTTATGTTAAAAGTTCCATAAGATACAAGCAGCCTACATTAGGAAAATTATCAAGAATATTTGGGAAGGCGGCATTTTCTTGTTTTTTTACAAAACACTTTAAGGATCGCCAGGAAGATACGAATAAAATTGCACATTATTTGACTGTACCACCATCAATAAACCCTAACTTAGTCTTATCTGACTACTTTTTATTTTAGAAATTGTAATTGTCTGGTGCTTGTCAGAAGAACAAGCGTAATGTCATAGTTTAGACATCAAGGCCCAGTACGTTTTAATTTATATTTTGACTTCTTTAAACAGATGGAATATGTGTGCAAGAGTGTAAGGGATGTATGTACAAAATATCAAAGAAATATCTCCAGCCGTTTGGAAATGAGAGTAAAACAAATTTGATGCAACATTTCTGATAATACCTACGTATTCAAGAAATCCGGTTGGGCTGAGTTCCAGCTACAAATCCATTATAAACACTTTGTATATCGCGGTTATCCACAAGTTGAGAGCTTTGGAAGAACGAGTAACATCCTCAAGTATGATAGTTGACGTTCCTCAATATTTTAAAATAGTTGCAGATGAAATTAAGAGTTTAAAAACAGCCCAAGTTGACTGGCAAACCCATCGTGTCATTTCGGAAACGAGTCGGAATTTTAAGAGGGAACTTGATACAAAAATCCGAGAAGCCCACTCTTTCATTTCCTCAGATGTTCTTCCAACCCTTAACAATTTAAGAGGAGAACTTTCAAAGAAGACAGTGGAAGCTTTGGATGAACTCAGGGCAAATAGGGAGGAAGCAGAAATTTTACAGGGAAAATTGAGAGCTGCTGTCGTAAAGGAGAAGGTTTTCCAGGGATTATATCTGATTGGAAATATTGCCTCATTTTTTTGGAAAAATTGGGGAAACTATTGCCTCATCAATTTCAACAGCATTTTCGACAGTCGATCTATTCAGAAGTGGAGCATCTTCTTCTCTACAGCTTCCGGCAACCCTTGCAAAATTTTCGGTGAAAGTATCGGATGGAGATTTGTCGCATGGAGTTTCAGAAGTGGATGGGATACTCACCAACATTGAAAGTAGAAAGCAAGCCTTAACTAACAAACTCATTCCAATTGTAGCTGAAACCCTGGCTGAATTATCGGCAGAAAGTAGGGGTTTATCAGATTCCTCTTCTGTTGCTCTGGGAGTTCGCAAGTGGAATATGAAGGGAAAGCTGAGAGATCTAAAATTCGAGCTGAAAACCCTCCTAAACGGACTATCAGTTGAAGAGAATATCTCAGTTTGTGTGGACAAACTAGAGGAAGCAATCACAATGGTTATAGATTTGTATGACCAAATTGAGAAATTTTCGGAAAGCAAACAGCTAGCGGACTACATTGCAACCATAAATTCAGCTGCATCCCTCTACCTCCCAAACGATCAAGAATTGAAGGACGTGATGATAAAATTGAAATCTACTACACAAGGCAAACCTTTTCCTCTACCAATATGAAATGGCAATTGGAGCTTTTAAACAGTGGGCATTCCCCTTCGCAAGTAAATATTTGAGGGGTGATGAGCAGCAATCTTTGGTTTTGCGATTGGAAGAACCGGCTTCAGAAGAAAATTTGGAAACGAGTATAAGCGTTGCTGTTGAAGAGATAGAAGAGCTTTCTTCTCATCTGCAAAAATACAAGACAATGGTTTTGGGGCGAGATGAGATTCTTTTTAAATCTTACTTCACAAGCAAATACAGCTCAACCCAACCATTCTACATTTGGAAGAATGAAAACTGGCAGGAATCCATTCGGGAATTTTTAGCTGGAAACCCCGTCCATTTTCACGCAGACATTTGGAAAAGCGACTGGAGAAAGGGGGCTGTCAAGTTCAAGACGATTGAGTTGTACCTCAAAACTCCCAATGATACCATGCAACATCAGTTGGAAACCAAGTTAAAGCGATTTCATATGGCGCTGACTCATTGTGGAGTATCCCAATATAAACTGCTTTCGAATGTTTATACAATGACCGGAAGTAAATTGACGGTGCAATACAGCTTTGAGAAACGGGATGGAAACTCCAGTGCTGCTGTCAGCATAAATGGAGTTGGAGACAAATTTAATAGCGTGGGAGGTTACCTTCTCAGTCCGTTTACTTACTGGACATTTCAGATTTTGGATCCAAGAGGGGAAGATTTTGATGCCGAGTTACTCAAAGAATTTATTCCTTTTGTTGATTTGGAGCTACACGGAGAAGGACTGTATATTGATGAAAAATTGGCTGATAAGAAAAAACTAGCTGGACTGGATGTAGATAAATATTATCGCAATGAAAAGGAAATGGGGCAAGGTGAGGAGCCGGCTGATAATATTTCACAGGAAGTTTTTAAGCTGCTATCGGATTGAATTAGATCAATTTTATTCCCAACGAACATAAAAAACTAAAGAAATTTTTAAAGAAATGAGCTAGTTTCATAAGTAACATCATTTTTGAAAGGCTCTTTCCTAATGGTAAATTCTTAGCAAATATTTTGAATTGCAAAAAATATTAATTTCTTCCGTTATCGAATAATAATTGTGTTTTATTTCTTGATCAATTGAAATTTGTTAACTTCCTTATTAAAAAATAGCTTTAATTTTAAATTCATGCATAAACCAAAAGTTTATTGTTGTGTCTTTTTGAAAATTGTTCACAGTAAATAAATCAATATATATACCAGCATACATCACACAGTTCTCATTAAACGTTCAGTATGAAACTTCAGTAATATAAAAAAGTATGACATGCGAACAAACCATATAGTTGTTCATATGCAGATGTATTTTCAGTTTGTGACAATTCAATAGCATTCATGATTCAATGCGAGTGGGTTTGCATTTTACGTATTGTTTTATTGAGGAATTTCCACTTTCGTTGCTATTTCTTCTCTTCCGCATTCTCTCATACCAAAGGGTAAAATTTGTTTGTAACGAATTAATATAATTTAATTAGTAAAATAAAACCATTGAAGACAAATTGCACAGAAAATATAAATGATGCAAAAATAATAAGAAGGAGCAAAAGTGATGGGCTCGTCCGGGATTTGAACCCGGGACCTCCCGCACCCTAAGCGGAAATCATACCCCTAGACCAACGAGCCAAGGTTATGAAGTAAGGTGAAATAACTACACCTGTTGCATGTGTTGCATTTTCCCTGCTTTATACACAATGCGCATGAGTAGCAAAGCAGACTTTTCTCAATATACTTGAAGCAAAGCACACGCAAGCAAAAGTCTAGCTGTCTGTTAACTTGAATCATTGCAATCACGTTTTTCACTATGGATTCAGGAATCCTTCTGAATAAACACAGCCAAAAATGATAAGGTGCATTGAGATAAGCGTTTTATTCCATTTTCACTTCTATCCTCAACATATACACCTACTTTTATATTGCGATAGGCAGGCTGGCAGGCATGTATCGAATGCGGAAATATAATGCGTTTGTTCTTTGTTGCTCCAGTTTTTGCACTAATTTAAGTGTCCATCAACAAAACTCTGAACCAATAAAAGGTTATTCACCTGAAAGTTTCTTATCGTGTTGTTTACTATTTACAAAACTGAATATGGAGCATGAGTGTGACAAATAGAGAATATATTTATGTAAATAATAATGCATCATCAGGATTTTTTAGTCCTCGCCAGTCTGCAAACTGTCTTGATTTGATAACAACGTCAACTGTGGATTTTTGAAGACTGTTTAAAAATGCATTACATTTCCGCAACCGTGTATTATTTTGTCATTGCCAGTTTACCTGGATTGGGGGTCAAATCCTTTGAAACTGAATTGTACAGTAAAACTATGCTGGATTTAACAGGTATTGCTAAGTTTTTATTATTTTCAATTTTTGGGATGGTTTATTTGTAAATAATGCTTCTGTTTTTCGACGAATATTTTCAGGAAACCTTTCAAGCATAAAATTTCGTATCAATAACTCAGAGTGCACAAACGTTCATTGAAACATTCTTGGTAGAGTTCCCAAACAACATAGTTGTACTCAATTTTACGAAGAATCAAACTGCACTGGAATATCCATTCAGCTCTCTCCTTTGTCTCCACACCAGAAAAATCTTAAAATGTGGAATTTTGAGGGTAAAACAAAATCTGTTGGGCCTTGCCAAGATTCTTGCATTCCAGCAAATGGGCAGAATGTCTCACTTAATGGAAATATTTCCATGATTCTATATTCTGAGCCATTCTTTCAAGGAAAGCAATTCCCAATTTTTGTAAATGGATGCACTCATGTGAATTCCAGTCTAGATTTCAAATCCATCTACATTCCCAGGGGTGAATGCGTTCTCGCCTTTTTAACAAAATATCCTATTCAACAAAAACAGACAAATTCACAACAAGATTGTGTTTTGGAATTTCGGGATGGCATGCCTCATTTATTTTATCTCCCAAGTTGGACTGATTCTCTGAAAACTATGTATATTCAAGCTTTTAGCCCCTGTAAGTGTAGCTCTTTCACCAATTCCACGGCCCTGCAACTTTTAGATTTGTCGCATAAGGAAAGTGAGTATCTTGTTATATTTTCTGAACCAAAGTTTCAGGGCAACTCTGTAAAGATTCCACTTGAGAATTTCACTGAATGCAAAAACACTAGTGACACGAGTAAAAACATTACACAATCTATTTTCATCGCGGAGAAAAGTTGCATGGAGTTATTTGGGGAGTCTGATTGTGCTGGACCTTCCCATGTGAGATTTACAGGACCTTTTGCAGTTTCTGATATTTTCAGCTTTCACGGAAATCTTGATATTCGATCATATAAAGCTTGCAAAACTCAACACGATTATACTGAAACAAAAACCGGAATGGGAGGAGTAGCCAACTCTCAACTAATACCCCTTTGCTTCTGTTTTGCTGTATCTATTGTATTGCTACTAATTTTAAAACGTACTGCACAACCCTTTATGGAAAAGCTGTCTGAAAAGGAAATCCAGGAATTCATGCATGGATTAGGGCTTCAATTTGAAGCAAACCATAACGACCAGAACGTAGAAAATGATTTGATTGCTCCAGGACCAACTTCATTTCCAAAATTGAGCTCATATTTGCTTGCTCAAAACCAGCCATACAATAATCAATTGGAAATTTCACCAAATCAATTAAAAATTGGTAAATTATTATTTTTAAAAATAGCATAAGTAACGGTAAAAACGAAACATGAACAGTTATATCAAATTGGGGACCTCTTGTTTCAGACAATAAGCAACTGATAGGATCTGGTGAATTTGGGAACGTTTATAAGGTTTGCTAAACTATTTCAAAAATGGCAAAGATTTTGTTTAATGAAAATATATTTTTTAAATTTAGGGAACCTTAGTTAAACAAGGCTTTTCCATGTCCGTAGCAGTTAAAACCACTAAACCTTATTCAAATGCTCAGCATCTCCGAGCAATGCTGCAAGAAGTGAAAACAATGATGTATGTAGGCCAACATCCTCAAATAGTTACACTGATTGGGTGTTGTACTTTGAATATAAGAGAAGGTAAGCAAAGTGGAATAGGAAGAAGAAACTGAATTATTTTTTAACACAAAAAATGTTTGCTTCAAGGGTACCTTTTCATTGTGATGGAGCATTGCGAAAAGGGGTCACTTGAAACATACTTAAAAGCCAACCAAGGAAACTTCATTAACCACGCCCGGAAAGGAAAACTTGAACCTGTAGCTCCTCAATGTGTTTTGCAACCTGGTAATACTGCAAGTTATATCGAAATAGTGTCCAATTCCAGTTTAGTAACTTTCAACAAGAGTGGAACTTTTGACATCAACCAGTTGATTACTTGGAGCATTGAAATTGCAGAAGGAATGGAGTATCTTACATCAAAAAAGGTAATTTATTTATTTTTTAAGAATTTTATAAGTTTGTAAAAGTTTTTCTTTTGAATACTAGGTGATTCATGGAGACTTGTCAGCCAGGAATATTCTGCTAAATTCTAATAATGGAGCTAAAATATCAGATTTTGGACTGTCAAGAAAAATGTATCGCTGCTCTTATAAAACTAATGGAGAAGAGCCGCTACCCTGGCGATGGCTAGCTTTGGAGACTTTAAGAAATCTGGAGTTTTCAATAGAGTCGGATATTTGGAGCTATGGAATTTTGCTATGGGAAATTTTCATGCTTGGTGAACAGCCATATCCAGGTGTCCCGTCGTTGACAACTACTTTCATTGTGAATATGGAGCAAGGTGTAAGGCTTACAATTCCAGCTTTTGCGACATCTGAATGGTGTGTTAATTATTAAAGGCTCTAATTTCGATATAGTAAATATCAATATTTATATTTCCATATGCGTATTACCCATACAGCTACAATATCATGTCCTGCTGCTGGGATGAGGATCCCAAACGAAGACCCTCGTTTGGTTTCATGGCATCGGAATTTAAGGAAATTCAAGCTGCTTGCAAGGCCAAACTTGTAGGTCTGGATTCAGCAGGTATCCCATTCAAGAATGGGTTAACTGAGAGAGTTTTATGAAACTGAATATTAAATTTTTTCCTTTTTTACCTTGAATTATATTAATTACGATGACAAAAAGCTGAAGCAAATGATTTCAGCTATTTGCAAGTTATGAATAAATAAATTTGAGGGTCTTTCAATCTGTTAAATTTATTTATTCAATTCTAATAAAATCAATAATAAAATGAACACAAATCTTATCTCATCAATTACCAAGTTTTGCTCAGAATATTTGTGGATTCCATTTCAAACTAGTTACAAATTACAAGTTGTAATTTGTAACTGTTTCATTGCTGCGTGTATCCATTGTGAAAATACCCCCATCCATAAATTTATTGGGAATGCTAAACTGACAGAATCTGTGAGCGTGTACCCCACAAAGCTCATCCCTCCGTTTGCACCCTTGCACATTGTCGAATAATAGATCATATCTTCTCACAGGCTCTTTTCAGTATGAATTTTTTTGGGATTATTTATTGCATTAAATGCAGTTTTCTGGAGTAAAATATTGTGAGGAATCCGATGGCACCGTTTAAAATAATGAAAAATGCATATTACCAGACTTGGGGGTCGTTTCTGCCCCACGGACCAACGTTTTCGAGTCAAAAAACGATATTCGTACTCCTACGAAATTTTCCCCACTAGATCCCTCTTAGCGCTCTTAAGTCTGATAAATTACAGCTTCTTAGCTTCATTTTGCCATACTGACCTAAGGGGGATCTAGTGGGAGACCGTTGCTATCGCAACTGGAAGTCCAGAAATAATTTTTTTAATAAAAAAAATTATACGTTTTTGGTAATTGTTTTCCCCAAAAACCATATATTCGTTGATATTATGATGAAACTATATTCGAAACCTAATTTTTATTGAGAGGAATCAAAAAAATCTTGATTCTCATTGATTTCAGTTTTTGTCCTTCCTGATTTTTATGTCTTTTACAAAACTTTAGCTTCGGTAGCAACGGTCTCCCACTAGATCCCCCTTGGGTCAGTATGGCAAAATGAAGCTAAGAAGCTGTGGGTTACTAGATTAGGAGCAGTAAGGGGATCTATGGGAAAATTTTCGTAGGAGTACGAATATCGATTTTTGACCCGAAAACGTTGGTCCGCGGGGCAAAAACGACCCCCAAGTCTGGTCGTATGCATTTTTCAAGATTTTAGACGGCGCCATCGGATTCCTCACAATATTTTACTCCAGAAAACTGCATTTAATGAAGGAAACAATCACAAAAAAATTCATGCTCAAAAGAGCCTGTGATAATAAATGATCTAATATTTGACAATGTGCCTTGCAAATAAAACCTCCTCCAAGTTCCCGATCGCATTTAGATCCACCAGAGTACTTTTTAACGCCACCCAATAGATTGTCATCCAGCATCTTGTTCAAATTCATTTTTTTCAAGTGATCCCATCTATTCTGACATTCCTTCTTGTCCAAAACGACAAATTTTAATTTTGAGTTTTTTGAAATTATTCAATGCTTTCAGTGAAAGACAACTTTTTTGAAGAAGTTTTTAAAAAGTTTATGGTTTGCTAACGAATGTTATTGGCAATGGCAATCCAGGGTTCGGAATTAATCTAGATTAAATATTCAGATTACGTAATCTAGATTAAGATTATAATCTCAATCTCTTAATCTTGCGAACCAAATTAAAAAGCTCAATCTATAATCTGTAATCTCGCAAACCAAATTAAAATGCTTAATCTATAATCTGTAATCTTACGAACCAAATTAAAAGGCTCAATCTGTAATCTGTAATCTCCAAGACCAAGCCACAAATACTTAATCTGTAATCTTCAATCTGGAGAATTATTCTGATTAGATTAATCTTTAAATCTGAAATTATATTACCGCTGCCTATATTCGTTGATGGCATATAACATTTTCAGCTAAAGTTTCCAATACTTGGTTATACAAATCGATATGTACTCGGTAGTATTCCATCAAACTCCTTGTCTGACTGCTAGTTACATGTATAAATGGGTTTGTTACGGCCAAATATTTTAGAAATGAATCATTCGAACACTAAACTGGCATCTTCAGAATAAAATTTGACGTAAAACATGAAAACGTAATAATTTTGAATAAAATATTTAAGTATTTTTCCTAATTTAGAACTTTTACTATAGTTTTTAAAGTTTTAACCAGTAAAATCCAAATGCATAACTTTTAATCTCTAATTTAGTAGTGCAAAATTAAAAATCTTAATATGCAAATTCTAATCTAGCAGACAAAAATAAAATTAGCTCAATCTTAATCTGTAATCTAGAGAATCAGAAAAAATTGCTTAATCTGTAATCTTTAATCTGCAAAATCGAAAAAAAATTAGCTTAATCTCAATCTGTAATCTGAAGAATCAGAAAAAATAGCTTAATCTGTAATCTTCAATCTGAAGAATCAGATAAAATAGCTTAATCTGTAATCTTTAATCTGTAGAATCGAAAAAATTAGCTTAATCTTAATCTTTAATCTAATCTGGGGATTCAAATTCGTTAATCTATAATCTGTAATCTTCAACGCTATTTTGCTTAATCTTCCAAACCCTGTGGCAATCTCATTCTAATATAAAATTGTAAAAATTTTCAATAAAGATACTTTTTTGCACCAGCTACTACTACTCGCACTCAGGCAAACCCAACCCAACAAACTTGCAATAAACGTTACGTACGATTTACGTTGTTCTGCATAGTACTCAAGTAATACAAACCTAAAATATTTGTGAAGATCATATTTGCATTTTTGACGTGAGTGCATACTCGTTGAACTTCTTTTTGATTCCCACGGTCTAGCGAGCAAGCTGTTGAGAGACGGAATAGAAGTATATTCAATGACCATAAATTAAACCTTTATTGCTGTCCATGATAGCTGAAACAGGTACGAGAGTACATTCAAAGGTCGAACACCAACTTATGAAAATCCAGACAATGCGGAATTCAACGCAAATTTATCGTTTCCAGCTGTTCAAGCATTTGTGACCGACATTTCCTTCTGGAATCTACAAGAAAAGTATCTTTGTACCTCAAAATACGTGCTAATTTGTATTTCAAGCATAGTTCTTCCTACAAACGGAATATGGAATGAAACTCACGACAGTAATGTTGGGTACTCTTTGGTCTCCATCTCTTTATAAAATCTTCCAGAAGAGTTTAAAAAAACAGTAAAAATTACAACTGTTATTTTAAAGCTGCGAAAGATAAACATAATGATGATGATGATGATTGAATCAAGAAAGAATGGATGATGAAAGAAAAAGATATATAAAGTGCTGAGTTTTATTTATTTTTCTGAAATTACTAATAAACGATTTTATACAATTTACTTTTTAATTATATTTATAATTTGTCACCAGTTGCAAATTACAACTGTTCCATTGCCGCTTGAACCCATGGGGAAACCATACCCACATCAATAAATCCATTGGGAATTGTCCACTTACAGTATCGTTGAACCTGTACTCCGCAGAGTTCATCCTGACCTTTTCCATTTTTACAGATAAGTCCACCCCCAAGTTCCCGATCGCATATGGATCCACCAGAGTACTTTTCAGCTCCACACATGAGGTTATCATCAAGCTTCCTATCCATCTTCATATTGTCCAAGTGATCAAATCTCAGTTGGCAGTCTTTCTTGTCCAAAATAGCAAACTCTCTCTGTCTCAACTCTCCACCATAGGTAGTATTCCTTGGGAAAGCAAATTCCACCGCAGGACCAGGAGCTCCAGCTGTTCCTGGAAGCTTGGGAAGACTGGCAGGGCTAATCTTTGCGGGTTCATTGAGCTTGATCACACCCAAATTATTAGTGTAATAATTGTCCGTTTCCAAAATAACGCCTTTTTGAGTATCAACGTTAACTTCATTTCCAACTCTTTTAAAACCATCAAGAGTCGCAATACTCTTGACTCCGTGAGAGTTTCCTTGGGAACCTGAAATATCTTTGACCCCAGACCAAACCTTCAATCCAGGAAGCGTGTTTCCACCCGCATCAGCAATACAATGAGCAGCAGTAACCACCGTATCTGGGGCAATGAGGGTTCCTCCACAGGGTTTTCCAGATGCTGAGGTAATTCTAACCTGATGTTCAGCTTGACTGGCTTTGACCACCTCGCCGTAAAGAGGGGCTTTAAAAAATGTCGCCGAATCCTGGTCACCCGCTTCCTGTTTGATCCAATCCATAAAATAGTCCGTTTCAGTGTAGATATTCGGTTGACAACCATCTGCGATCTTGTCAATGCATTTCTTCACGTCTCCTGCTGCAGCAGCAACTCCACAGAGAAGAGCATTTCCATCCGGACCTCTACAAATTGCAGGACCTCCCGAATCTCCTTTACCCGCAACAGGGCTCCAAACCCCTTCCATATATCCTCCAAGACATAACACAGTCTCTGTCAAATTGCTCAGGGTGGGGTACATGTGGCTCCCTTTCGCAAAACAGGAATCATCATTTCGAATCATAAAATTGGCTTTTTGCAGGTTTCCGATTCCAAAGCCGGTGTTTGTTACGCCCCATCCAAGTGCCACAATGCTTCCGGAGTACTCTGCAAAAATATATTTAAATCATGTGCTGCAGGGTACTAGACTTGATCAAGCTGGAGGGTACTTACTCATTTCATCAAATCCTTTTGGGGCAAACTGAATCGCTTTGACATTGGGCCCGAATGTAATATCCCGATCTACTTGAACCAACGCAATATCGTGGTTGGGTACCTCTGTCTCGACATTTGGCTCCAGTCCGGTGTACTTGGGATAAGATACAGTTCTAATGATACCGTAGTCATTTTCTTGTTGAGGGGTTTTGTGCACATTCCGCCCTATCGTCACTTTAAAGCTCGAGTCTATAGGAACATGCTCACGGGTGGCGTCTACAACGCAGTGGGATGCGGTGAGAATGTATCGCTTGTTGTAAATTGTGCCACCGCATTCTTCACCATTAATCTCGACCCTTGCCATGTGGGGAAACTCATTTTGTTCAGCAGCTAAAGCCGAGGCGAGTGAGCGTTCCAAAGAGTCAACGGGGCAGCAGTATGTTGCCTCTCCTGGGGAGCCCTTTTTGTCTGTGCAGGATTCCCGCCTGGATTCCTCGTACACCATCTTTTTCCCTTCGACGATATAGTCAGGGCCGATGTCAGTTTTGCATGGATCTTTTATTCCGGGGGCGAGACACTTGGTACTTCGACAACCTTTACCACTTGAATGTAATTTTTCTCCTAAAATTGAACAAATAAACAAGCTGAGTTCAGTACAAAAAATTGCAACAAAATGTGTATTGCAAGGAATGTTACCCAATGAATCTTCAGGTGGGCAACACCAGCCAGATTTGTCTCCCGAGGAATAACGAATTTCATAGATAAATTCTTCTCCAGCAGAGCATTTCACCTCGCCTTTTGTAAACTCAAGCTGATGACAACTCTGACCGTAGGCAATGGATGCTGAAATATTTTGAAAAGTATTACAAATGTTGAATGTATTAAAGTGATTAAATTTAAAATAATGGCTGAATTCTTACCCAGTGAGAGGAGCAGAATGCCCCATGACACCCAAAGATTTGGCTTGCCGTCCATTCCAATTGTTTTTTCTGTTGAAGAGAAGTTGAAACGTTGCGAGGGGTTTCTTGTGGTGATCCCAGACGACTTCTAACGATCTGATGTCCTGTTGCCAATTTTGGATGCTATATATATGCAACAATTTATAGAATTTTCTTCCTCAAACTTTAGCACTCTTTGAAGTAGGCTGATATTGCGTTGTTACCGTCGTCCCGTCTCCACTCAGTTGTGTTTGTAAACAAGATCCAGCTCCAGAAGTCTTCCGGGTTCTTGTTTTGTGATGGTGGCACGGTGCACCAACGCCGATCCATAAATCATGTGCTTTATTGCATAACAATTGTAGAACTTCTGAGAAAGAGGTACCTGAGATTTTAAGAAATGAAATCATCCATGTGCTTTGTTGCATGATAGTTGAGGAATTGAAAAGTAGCAGGAACATGTTCCAATTTTTATGATGAAATGAATAAAAAGGTTTATTGTGTAATTTCAATACACTTGTCGGGTACCTCCCTCCTTCACTCCTGTAATAATATTATGCACACCAATTTAGCTACATATTGAGAACGTTGCTTGTGTCCGTTTGTCTGGTGAAGTGTAAGTGGTATTTTTGAAAGTTGTAAAGTTTCCGGAATGATATCATCGCATGACTCGTGTTTAAGATGGATTCGAATTTCAAAAAAATGCTAATGGTTTGGTTTCTCAACCGCATGTTTTGATTTGTATTGATATTTCATATCTTTGTACCTCAGTTACGGTTTTACACCAGGAATCAGTCAAAGTATTAAAATGATACCATAAACATTGAATAAATGAGCATCCTGAATATGCATAATCATTCACATATTATTATCTTGTTTCAGCTTGCCAATGTAACTATGTGTCTCTAGAAGGCTAAATAAAAACTCATCTTTGTTTGAAACTTATCATCACTAATAGGAAACCGTGCTCAGTTTAAATTCCAATAATATTAATAATTTACTACGAAAAGTTTTGTGATACAAACGGGGGGTCCAGAATCTTTTTATTTACCAGGCATTGCTATTTATCCACCCATAAAAACCCGGTTTTTTTGAAGCGCAAGAAAATTGGAAAATGCTAACGGGCAGTTTTTTTCTAAATTTAAAAAAAAATCTCGAGTTTTTCCAAAAATTTCAAAATATTTGCTTAGTTTTTTGGCTAAATTAGTCTTCCCAAAATTTTCTATAAAATTGGTCTAAGGTTTTTGGTCCAAATAACTCGGTTCTGATTTTAGCGGAGCACTAAAACCCGGGCACTCAATGCCCGGGCTAAAAAAATTTAGGACCCCCGATATAAAAAATGGACTGACGAAGCAAACTACGAACAACGATTTTGTTTACAGACAGTTAAGAAATCTGACTGACTAACACAATCGCAAAAAGCTGCTTATGCTCAAGCTACGAAACACAATGTTGCATAAAATACACAAGTTCAAGTATTCTGCATCGTATTCAAGCAATGCATATGTACCTAAAACATTTGCGTAGAACCTGTACTTTGCATTTGAGTAAATGTCTGTTGGGCTTCCTTCTAATTCCCACGGTCTGTTGAACAAGCTGTTGCTGCTGATGGACGGGATATGAGCAAATTCAACGACTATAAATTCATCTTTTATTGCTGCTCATGACGGCTCAAAGAGGTAAGAGAGTACATTCAAAGCCTGGCACAACTTATTGAAGTCCAGACAATGTGGAATACAATTCAAGTTTATCTTCAGCTGTCCAAGCATTTGTGACTGACATTTCCTTCTGGATTTGCAAGAGTAGTACCTTGCAACTTCTTATCCAAAACTGTGAGCTGATGAATTTTGTGCATGCTTTCTTGCTCATTCAATCTTGCTCACTGCAGTTTATATTTCAACCGATAGCTGTAAATCCTGGAATGGAACTGAAAATGGTCAATTTTAGGACTTGTTGGTCCCAGTGTCTTGTTAAAAATTCCACGATAGTTTTAAAACAGCAAAATTTGCAGCTTGTATCATTTCAGTCCAACTTTGGATCTAGGAAAACACATGTGGTAAAATATTTAAAACTCAAGGCAGTAAACAGATATTATACAGATAAACAAATAAAGTTTCATAAATTTGTTGACAGTTTTTTTCTTTGTAAACCATCCAGCAAGATTCTGCTTGGACCAACATAACTATGCTGGAAACGAGTTACTCGCCAAATATAAATGGTAACTGAACTGATTGCACTGATAGCTGAATTCCAAAAAAAAAAACTAGATCAATGAGATTTAAAAAATTTACTCTTCTGAAAGCGTTTCTGTGTTTTTAAGTTTGTAGTTCATCAGAATCGATACTTTCTAGCAATTACGAAACCTAAAGCAAAACATCAGTGATTCTGATAATATTTTTTACTAATCTCATTTGAGAGCAGATATATGAAATCTACCTGATACGGTATGTGTTTGAAATAAAATATTCTTGCTCAAGCATTTGTGGCTGACATTTTCTTCTAGAATGGAACGTGAATTTTTTGCTTTACGTTTTCGTCTCGAGTATGAATCCAGAAAACGGAATGCAGCGTAAAGGGCATGTTACTCGTTTGCATTTGATGATAAAATGTTGAGTTACGAGTTTAAAAGATATTTAAAAGTTAATTACTTTACCATTTTGACATTATGCTTACAGATGTAAAAAAAATAAAGTATGTTTCGTAAATGTTGTTTTAAGTGATCATTTTTATTTTTCATGAATTAGAAACAAAATGGATAAATGAAAGGTTTTATTTATTTACAATGTTTTAAGTTTTACAATTTAAAATGCAAGTTTTTTAGAAAATAAAGGATTTTCCCCATATCATAAAATTACAGCTGTTACATTGCCGCTTGAATCCATGGAGCGACAGCACCCACATCCACAAACTCATTGGGAATGCTCCACTCACAGAATCGGTGAGATTGGACCCCACAAAGTTCATCTCGTCCGTCTGCGCCCTTGCAAATAAGACCTCCTCCAAGTTCCCGATCGCATTTAGATCCACCAGAGTACTTTTCAACTCCACACAATACATTGTCACCCAGCTTCTTGTTCATATTCGAGTATTCCAAGTGGTCCCACCTTTTTTGACAGTCTTCCTTGTCCAGAACCACAAACTCCCTTTTCCTCAGCTCTCCACCCCAGCTCGTATTCCTCGGAAAAGCGAACTCAAATGCCGAACCAGGAGCCCAGCAGTTCCTGGAAGACTGGGAAGACTTGCAGGGGCTGATTTGTACAGGTTCTTTGAGCTTGATAACTCCCAAATCATTAGCGTAGTTATTATCCGTATTCCTGACATTATTTCCTTGTGCCTCAACGTTGACTTCATTTCCAATCATTTTGAAACCATCAAGAGTTGCAATGCTTTTAACGGCTTGGGAGTTCCCTTGGGCTCCAGAAATATCCTTGACACCAGACCAAACCTTCACTCCCGAGAGTGGCTTTCCATTTCCATCAGCAATACAGTGAGCAAGCGGTAACCACAGTATCTGGGGCAATGAGAGTCCCTCCACAGGGCTTTCCAGAGTCCGAGGTAATCCTCACTTGATGTTCTGCTTCATTAACCTTGACCACCTCGCCGTAAAGCTGAGCTTTGAAAAATGTAGAAGGGTCCTGCTCACCTGCTTCCTTCTTAATCCAATCCGCAAAGAAATCCACCTCAGTAAACATATTTGGTCGGCACTTCTCATCAATCTCTGCCTTGATGCAATTCATAAAATTCCCCCCGGCAGAAACCAGACCACAGAGCACATTAAATCCATCGTTATCCCGACAAATTGCAGGACCGCCTGAGTCTCCTTGACCAGTACTGCCTCCGAAGGTACCATCCAAAACTCCCCCAAGGCACAGGACACGCTCGGAATTGTTTTGCTGACGGGGCCATGGACCACCTTTACCGAAGCACCCCTCATCGCTTCGAATCAACAAGTTGCCTTTTTGTAAAAGATCAGATACCGTTCCGGTGTCCGTCATACCCCACCCAAGGGTCATCGCTGTGCCGGAATTTTCTATAAACGAAATTGTTAAAAACTGAAAATATTTGCTGTAGGGTATTCTTTGCTGAAGGGTACTTACTAATCTCATCAAACCCCATTGGGGCAATAGGAAGAGCTTTGACATTTGGTCCAAATTTAATGTCCCGATCTACTTGAAGCAACGCAATATCGTTATACTGTTGTCGATCTTTTGGATTGGTTAATTCCAACTCGGGATGACCCTTTAGCGAGCTGTATTCGGGATGGTAAATGGCTTTGACGATAGTATAGTCATTCTCGGGCCCTGGCGTGTCACGCAGATTCCTCCCCACGAACACGTTCCACTTAGGCTCCCGTGGTTTAAGTTCATGGGTATGCTGGTCAACCACGCAGTGAGCAGCGGTGAGAATATAGCGCTTGTTGTAGATTGTGGCACCGCACTGGCACCATGTATGTCGAGGCGGACCATGTGTGGAAATTCGTTGCGTTCGGCGCCAGCCATAGATGCAAGAGAGCCTTCCATTGTGCCTTTGCGGCAACAATAAATGGCTTCACCAGGAGAGCCGCTATCGCTGTGCAGGAATCACGGGCAAGTTCATCGTACACGTTCACTGTCCCGTTGATCACCCAAGTGTCGAGTTCGGTGCTGCAGGGGTCGTTCTTACCCGGGGCAAGGCACGCGGTAGTTCGACAAGCTAAGGACTGAGCTCGAAGAGCCGGTGCTGTAATTAATTTTGGAATGTGAGCAACTTTGTATTGTTTAGTTATGAGGTGAAGTGAGAATTTGAATTGAACTAAAAAAATTTTTTACCTCCGGGAGCTTCAGGTTTGCAACACCAGGCGGTGTTCATACCGTTCCGGTAGCGCATTTCATAGATCATGTCTTCTCCTGGAGCACATTTCGTGCGCGCCTTTGTGTTTGGTAGCCACGTACAGTCCGCGCCACCCGGCCGCTGGTGGCGGATCCGGCCAAATAAGTTTTCGGCTGTTGGGAGCCGAACCCGGCCACCACTGGCCGAGAATGCTTTTCCCTCCAAAAATAAGTTCAAAAGCAAGCTGCTGCTGGCCGGTTCCGGCTGACTCCGGACGGCGTAAACCGTTATATGAAGATAACGGACAGTTCCCAAATTCAAAAGTTATCAAAATTTTTGTATAACCGTAATAATATACGTAGATTCTGATAAAAATTAGTTTGAGACGGTCGAGTTTCGTTTTTACCTCTTAAAAGTCATAATAACGTTTATGTCAGCCGGTTCCGGCCACCAGCAGCTTGTTTTTGAACGTATTTTTAGCGGGAAGTAGCATTCCCAGCCACTGGTGGCCGGGTTCGGCTACCTGCAGCCGAAAACTAATTTGGCCGGATCCGGCCACCAGCGGCCGGCTGGCGCGGACTGACGTACATCCGTCATCTTGACTGTTGACAAAGGTTGCTGCAATTTAAAAAATTAAATTAGATTTTTGAAAAGTACAAGTAAAAATTGAAATTCTTGGACATACCAAATGATAGGAGCAGAATGCCCCACGTCGCCATAAAGGATAGCTTTCCGTCCATTTCAATGCACAACTAGCTTTGTTGATTATCTTGAAGATTCCAGTTGAGCGGTTGCTTACAGTCTGATGCCAAGTTGGAAATTTTGAATGATATTTATACACAAGAATTTTCAATATATTCTTCCTCATCGCTGAGGATGGCTGCTTGGCGTTATTTTCGTCCTATCTCCGCTCACTTGCGTTCGTAAACTTGCTCCAGAAGTCTTCCGGGTTCTTATTGTTTGGTGATGGGAGTACGGGCCACCAACGCGTATGAGTGCTTTGTTGCATAATAATTGTAAGTAGATAATGGCAGGCATATGTTCCAGCTTTTTTAGAAATGAAATGGGTAATAAATATTATTCTTAGAAATTCGTAGAAATTCCCTTGCGTTGATGATGTTGTGGATCAAGCTTCCAGGTACTTGTTTACATGTCGAATGTATCAAAGTATTTCAATGAATTATAAAGGTTGAATTGCACAATACGTTACCGCTATCAAAATCACTTCACTTCTCATTATCTCGATTGCATAATTTTCAAATGATATACAAGAAACAGGTACATGTTCCAGGTTTCAAAGAAATGAATACCTTGTTTATATAACTTCAATACGGGTTCCGAGTACCTCTTTCATTCAGGTAATAATATCACCACGTTTTGCACTCAACTTTAGCTATATATTAAGAACATCACATGCGTCTGTCCGACGCCGTCTGCTGACGTTTAATTGCTTCCTTTCAAATGGTTTAAAATTAGTTCAATCGAATACGGTTAATTTTAAAACTGTGAAAATTTCTTTTGAAACATTAATGATTTGGTTTGCTAACTAACGCTATGGCTTGTATTGACTTGAATTGAAATTAAAAATTGACCAGTCACGTTTCTACACCTGGAATTGTTTAAAGGCCTAAAAACATACCATAAACATTACACTGAAGAGCATCCTAACATTGTAAAAGCATTCATACCTCAACGTCTCGTATTCTTTTTCAATGAAAATGTAACTATGTGTTCCTAGAAGGATTTAAGTTCAACGCCGTTTGTAAGTTTTCGTCGCTATTTGAAAAAGTGCTTGGTTATAATTAAGCAGATGTTTTGTGTAAATGTCGTTATAAATCAACTCTGTAGTGATTCTTTTGATTGATTATTGGCTGGCTGGACAAAAAAATAACCGAGTTCTTTGTCATTTATTAAATTACTATGATTGATATATCACAAGAGTTGTTCATTCTATTGTAGTTAAAACGACCAAAATATGTATGTGAATATGTAGTTAAAAAAGCTAAAATATGTAGTTAAATATGTAGTAAAAATCGCAAAAAATGTGCAAAAATTGACTTTTAAAATTAGTTTTCGAAAAAAATGAACTTCCTTTTACGTTTCACGAGACGTTTCTAACATAAATCGACCCTAAAGTCAATGTTTTAGAACGTAAACGCAAAGTTTCATAGTTCAAGACTAAAAATTTGATAGTTTTTACTAATGCAAAGATGAAAAATCATGAAAAAATGGCAAAAATTAACAAAATAACGGTCAAAATCAAGAAAAATGGCAAAATATGTAACTACATATGTAATATGTAGGAAAACATCAAAATATGTAAAATATGTAATTTCAACATGGGCTTAAAATGCTCCATTTGTGACCAAACATACTCATACAAAGTTTGGCTTCGGTCCGATAACGCTAGAAAAATATGTATTTACATACGATGAACAACTCTACTTCTCACAACCCAATTGACAATTGAAAATGCTTGACTTTTAACTTTTTTAAATTTCTGATTTAACTTAGTTATGCACTGTTATCATCATCAACACTCCGCCACTCCAGTAGCTTTCGATTGATGTATCACAAAAACGTATGTGGCACTTATCAATTAGTTTAGCTTATCATTTGACCTTTCCTCGTGATTCCAGATAACCCATCTACAAATTCAACCTCATTCTTGACTCAATTGGTCGATTGGTTAAATCAAAATTTCTAAAACCAAACGGTTTAAAAGTTATCATTGTTGACAGACAGACGACGTGGTACCAAGTCTTCTTATTATGTACTTTTGGTCAAGCAATACCACTTGTTATTCATAAAAATCATCTGCCCATGTATTTTGCATAGCATTCAAAAAATGCATACCTAAAAGATTTGTGTGAAGCGTATACTTTCAATGTTTGCATGGTAGTGCATGCTCGGCGAGCATCCTTTTTATTCCCACGGTCTGCTGACCATAATGTTGCAGCTATAAATTCATCTTTTATTGCTGCTCATGACATGTAAAACACGTACGAGAATAGATTTTATGGTTCCGAATCAACTTATCAAAGTACAAACAATTCGGAATTAAATTCAAGTTTACCTTGTTCACTTGTTCAAACAATTGTGGCTTACATTTCCTTCTGGAATGCAAGCAAAGTACCTTGCACCCACGCGATACATACCTAATGGATTCTGTGCATGCTAAAATTTGCATACTACACTTTGTGTTTCACCTACAAACGGAATATTGAATGTCACATATGGAAATCTTGCATAAGCGTTTTAAAACAGAAACATCACAACTTGTATCTCTCTTTACGTCTTGGGTTTCCTGGTGCCACCTGCCACCTTCTCCATTCCAACCGTTAAAATTCATAAGTGGATGAGCATTATTCAGTAATTTATTTGTACTGTTCCTGAATTTCCATATATATCTATTTCCCCTTCGGAAGACAAGACAATTCAGGAAAGTGTAATCTGGTATAATTTTTTATTCAGCCTTTATTTGCCTACAATTATTATCACTCATTTCCACTTCTTCACAAACAAAATAAAGCAAGAAAAAAATTCTGTAACTGATTTGAGCAACTGTTTCATCAAGAGTTGCCTGTAAACTATTTTGCTAGCGATTATTTATTTTAGCTAGACAGCTGTAATACAAATGAAACAACGTGTATTTGTTCACAACATTTGCCAGAAATGTACACTCATTCGTGGGCATCTTTTTTTTCATCTCATTTCTGCATCTTTACACAATTTGCTTTTTTTATCATTCGAGTTTTTTAATTCGAGTCATTTTTTCAAACTCCCGTCTCACATGACATGTCAGGCATTTGGTGATTTTTAAACATTTTCATACATGAATATTTATAATAAAGTAGAAAAATGCACAAAATAGCTACTTGTTTTACTTTGTTGCACGTTTCAATAAATTTATGTTGAGGAAAAGCTGATAAAAATTGGCTTGCGTTGACTGACCACTGCTTTATCAACTGTGAAACAAGTAGCTCATATTATCACCACAACCAGGACCAATAAATATCACTGTACTTCTAGTCAGACACGAAGTTGGTTCGGAATATCCATTTAAATTAAAGAAAAAATTCAAACTAATTTTGGTCGTTTCTAAGAAAGAAAATTGCAAAAGTATTTGGATACAGGCTAGCTTCAGCTTTATTTGCACGTCTTTGCTTTTGCAACAAAAACAGTCGTGTGTGAATTGTTCATGCGGCTTGTTCATCAAATTGAAAGTAGTTGTCTGGTAGGCCCCACTAAAAACGTGAGCAGTTTGTTACAAATTTATATTACTCATGAGTAATGGCTAATAACAATGTAATTATTAATTAAAAAGCTCATCGTTTTAGTCAGCGAAAAAAAACTTTTGTTTAGTTTGTAAATTGTAAAAAGGCAAGCAGTCTTTAAAAAACTTTTTTACTTCAACAAAAATGTGCAATCATTCTCTCTCATCAGTAAAAAATTCTCAGTCCCAAGTGTTACTCTCTTCGCTTACCTGTTTAATTACTGATTTTCCTGATAATTCAGGCCAAGATTGTTCTTCAAAAGATCCAAATATTTGTCTAAAATGTCGGACGGCATCGCAGTTCATTACGGGAGAACTTCTTTCCGATTTCAGTGGCAACGGCCATTCAATATGTTTTGTAATATGGCTCCTCCTAATTCTAACAGGAAGTTTTGGAACAGTTACAAACCTGCTTATAATAGCAACCTTGACGAGGAAAAATGCCAACTCCAAAAACGGAAAACAGTTCAACTTCCTCATAAATCTTGCCATAGCATATATCATACATATCTTGCGGTTTTTGACCTTTTTTCCTGCATTTCAACAACCTTCGCAGCTACCTGGACTATAAGCATATATGGTATGCTAAACCTAAAAACTTGTGATTTAACAAAAAATGTATTTTTGATTCAGTTCTCAAAATTTTAAAGATGATGGAGCACTCGAGGAGAATATTATACAATATTTTTCTACCAATTATCCTTCATGGCGGCCTTTGTAAGTCGGTCACTTTCCATTCACATCAGCGTCTTCATTAACATCCGTTGTTATCTCGGAATTGCATATCCTTTACGAACTCGAAGTCTTCTAAGAAGTAGCCATGTCAAATGTGTTCCCTGCTAGTTTTTCTTATCTCCATTTTGCTCAACATTTCTCGACTCCCTTTTTTACTTGTGGATAGAAATGTTTACGAAGATATTCCAAGCTTACAAGGAATGGAATATATTTCTCTGAAACGAATGAAATGGTGGAAATTTTGGGTGGAAACCTTGGTCACCATTCCAGACCAAGTTGATGTGACATTACCGCTACTTACGCTGCTTCTCTTTCAATTTTCTATCGTACAGGAAATTAAATAAATTGAGAAAAACAAGAAAAAGACTTAGCACCTCCATGAAAATCAGGATATTCAACCAATTAAAATGTTCTACCGGTTGTGACTTTTCTGCTTTCCTATAATACTGGAGTTATTGTTGCCTACATTGTGGGTCACACGCAAGGTGTGTTATACAGAGAGTTTATAATCTTAGTACTATTTTGGAATACTCTCAACTCCTCTGCAAATTTTGTAATTTATTATCTACGCGAAAATCATTTCGGAAAGATGTTAAACAGCTGTTTAATAAAAATTTGTAGTGCAATATTTGTTATAACTTATAAATAATTTATTTGTACTGTTACTGAATTTCCATTTATATCTACTTCAATCAAGCTCCTGAATAGCTCCTTCTCTAACGTCTCCCAGCAACAAAAGTCAAGCATTCTGAGGAAGAAGGGCTGTTCTGGAATGGTTCTGTGAGTGCAGAAACCTAGGTTGAAATTCAAACGGTAATTTGACTAAAAATGGAGTAATAATCTATAGAAAAAACTCATGATTTCTCATTTTCTTGTTCAATTTTTGCAAACTTTTAAAAAAACAACGAAACTTGATATGAAGTTGTCGTACTATATGTCAATTGAACACACAAAAGTCACGAATCTCAGGCTAACAAAAATAAGTATGCTCCACAGTTACTCAAGAAGTGAAGTCCATAATCCTAAAAACTTTGTGTGCCCAAGTGCCCCCTAGTTGAAGCTATACTGTATTCCAAAATTTCGGGACGAAAGCAAAATTTTCCGAAACTATACAAGATAAAAGCTAAATTCTTTTGCATTTTGTAGCGCGTACTTGAATCCCACAGCTTTTCAAAATCAGCTTTCTGCATTAACAGATATCGAAAAAGGCGACGACTCTCCAAACTCCTAGATGGTGACCCAAGGCCCCACCTCAACTTTGAACCACGTTTTCTCCAAGGCGGTGTATAATATTTACATTCTGACAACGGATCTAGATTCTACGCCTCAAACTACATACAGCTTTACGAAATTGTATTTCTAGAACATGCCGATTCGGCATTAAAGACATTGGCGTCACCCATTCGATAATGTCGCCAAAAACCTATTTAAATTTAAAACTTTTAACAAGCTATATGTATTTTGAGTCGTAGAATCTAGATCCGTTGTCAGAATGTAAATATTATACACCGCCTTGGAGAAAACGTGGTTCAAAGTTGATGGGGCCTTGGGTCACCATCTAGGAGTTTGGAGAGTCGTCGCCTTTTCGATATCTGTTAATGCAGAAAGCTGATTTTGAAAAGCTGTGGGGATTCAAGTACGCGCTACAAAATGCAAAAGGATTTAGCCTTTTATCTTGTATAGTTTCGGAGAAATTTTGCTTTCGTCCCGACATTTTGGAATACAGTATAGCTTCAACTAGGGGGCACTTGGGCACACAAAGTTTTTAGGATTATGGACTTCACTTCTTGGAGTAAGTGTGGAGCACACTTATTTGTTGTTAGCCAATTCGTGATTTTAGGTGTGTTCAATTGACGATATAGTAGCGAACTGGAGCAGCATGCCACCGGACGTTTTTCTTATTGCTAAACTTGGTTTTGGTGTAATTATGCTGATGCAAACAAATTCTCAGAGACCAGCAAACATGAGTTCATAAGTTTCATTTACTTTGTCCATCTGTATACGTGGACCACTTCGTGCATATTTGAGACATCCATTAACGCTACGATTAACCTGATTTGCTTTTACGTATTCAAAAGACTTAAACCTTATGCAGACGACTTCCAGTATTGATGTAAATTTTATATACCTAAAATATATTCAGAACCAATTATCTTTAGTTTCGATCCATAAAATAGAGTGTAGTTATGTGTTCAGGGTGCAATGGCAGTAACGGAGAATGAGTGTAGTTTTCAACCTTAATAGCATAAATAATCCCAAATCATTAATTTTATGATACTTATTTGCATGATACCTACCATTAGCACTAGATACAGCAAAAAAAACATCAATAAAATAACTAAACACCGACTACAACATAACCTTCTAAAATCTCTCGACACAACAACCTCAGTACTGGGTGAGAGGAATATTTTCCCCATGCCTCCCCGCGATATGAAAAATTACCCAAAAACTAATTACGATACTAAAATAGACCACAGCAACACGAGAACAAACCACACCCAACAATGGATAACCACATATTGTGACACCACTGGACTACAAACAAAACCCCCAAACTCAGTATCGTAGAT